>JASSUY010046536.1:0-58678 GCA_032466535.1 Forpus xanthops | reverse complement strand
GTATTTTTGGGCCCCCAAAAAAGTTTTTTGCCCCCCCCCCCCCCCCCCCAGTAAGGTTCCTTTTAAAGGGTAAGCCCCACAGAAGAAGTAGGTTCTTCAGAATCCAATAAAATCAATTAATTTCTCAGGCTCATTTGCAGAAGTAAGTTTGTTTTGTTTTGTGGGTTATTTTTTGTTCATTTGTTTGTTTTTCTTTTCTGTCTTGCCACAATCTCAGCTTTTCTTTAATACTCTGGAAGTACAGCTGCATAATAGAGTATACTTCAGAGAAAAAAAAAAGTGTAATTTCGGATCTTAAAGTAGTATACACATTAAGCTATATTTAATTATACTTTATCAATAAATTGATAAACGCAGGTGTTTGCTGCTGCATTGATCATGATGCTCTGTGACAGGCAGAGGCAGTTATTGCTGCTGCTGGAGAAGAAAAGGTAGTGGAAGGAGGCGGGTAGAAGGAGGTGGGAGATGAGAGGATTGGCAGCTTTTAATGTCAGTCACAGCTGCGGGCTCCGGCTCTTCCGCTGCTCTAGCTCTGGCTCTGCCTTGAACAGCTCCTAGAGAGAACAAGGCGTGCGGAGCTCGGATCACCAGCATCATGCTCCTTGGGCTTGGATCGGAAATCCCCCTCTTTGAACATTAAAATAATTCATTTGCCCAGCAACATCCCAGGCAGACCCAGCGAGAAAACACCCACGTGAGGAAGAGAGGAAAGAGGAGGAAGAGAAAAACCTGCAACCAAGTGGACTAAAGCAAAGAAAAAAAGAGTGCTTTGCTTGCACAGCTGCAAAGTGGGAATTTAAAGAACTGCAGAGAGAGAAATTCCATCTCATCAGCACATACACATTGCAGAATTACAGATCCAGGTAGAAATGACATCAACGGGAAAAGAAGGAAGCGGAGCTCAACATGCACAATATGTTGGACCCTATCGTTTGGAGAAAACCTTAGGAAAAGGACAGACAGGTTGGTTCTTTTGCAGCAGCACTGGCGCTAGCGGAAAGATGCTGTAGCAGCCAGTGAGGTGTTGGGGATGGGATATATGAAGGTTTAGGCTTTCCCATTTGCTGTTTTAGTGGAGGTAATATTTATATGGGATTTTTGCCTTTATTTATTTTTAGTTTTCATTTTAATTCCTTCTCTTTTTTTTTTTTTTTTTCATTTTTCCCTTTTTCTAAAAAGGAAAAAAAAAAGAAATGAGCTGCCCTGGATGCTTTATGTTCATTACTCCTGCTAATGGGTGTTGTTCTGATGACAGCCGGAGTGCATGCAGAGGAAAAAATAGATGAATAGATGATCTGCTGGTGGTGAATTTTCACATCTATTTCTTCACTGCCCTACTTAGGAGCATTTTCTTTTAAATCACATTATATTGAAATTAAAGGTTCACAGCCTGTAGTACTGAGGAGGTGGTGGTAGTGGGGGAGTCACCAGCAGTATTTCATGACATCATGATTGAAAAGGGTGTAGTCCTTAAGGTGCAGTTGGGGGGGTGGAAATATGTACAGTATGTCTGTGGCACTGACTGCTGTGGGTATTTAGCAAACATGGATGGGTGGACTGGTGTTTTTTGTGGGTAGGGTCTGAAATAAAAGAAAAATAGAGGATTGGTAGCAGAATTCATTTTGGTTATGCTGTGTTTTTGTAGGAGGGATTGGGGGGGAGGGGAGATTATTTAATTATTTTTTTTAAAGCTTGTTTATGAGACTTGCCCCCAGCAGATTTTCCTGAATGGAACAATGGTAAGAAATATTAAAAAAAGGAAACAGAGTGGAGGGTATTAGCAGAGAGCAGGTGCTTCTGTCCTACATGACATAATTAGATCCCTTAAATGCATTCATGATCTGGACTTACTGTTGCTTGCTTGGATAGCATATTCACTTCAAGGACAGGGGAGCTTTAATTGGAAGAAAAACCCTAAAAATAAGCCCAAATGTCTTCCTTATTTTTTTTTCCTAGTAACAGGTGCAATAAACAATGGCATTTGGCAAATTCAGTGGGTCAGGAGCCCCCCAAAAGTCAATTAAGATCTGAGATGATAATTTAGGGAAAGGGGAAGATCAGCCATACCAGCCATAGGGGGATTTCTTTGGGCATGTGGGTGTTAAGTGTTGTTCATTATGGGTGGACAATAAAACATGATGCATTGTGGTGTATTTTTTCTTTTTTTTTCTTTTTTTTTTATAACCCACCCGAGCTTTGCCCATCTGTTGTCTAAAGGATTTAATAGGCGTTTCCATCCCCAGCTGCTGCCTCTCCTCTGCCTTCTTCCTCACTGCCCTGCGTGGCAGCAGCTCTGCAGTCCGCAGTTTTCTTAGGGACACAGTCAAAATCCAGATCTTTCTCTGAAAGAAGCAATGCTCTTCTGAGATGATTGATTATAACCCCCCCCCATCCTTCCCCTCCTCTTCACAACCCCATAGCAACCGTTCAGAGACATGGATGAGGATGACATTGTCTTCTAGTGAAAGTGACTTTTATTTTTTTTTCCTGAAATCTCTTCAGTGTATCAGTTGCTGAAAGGTAGCTTCCTGTTAGTGTTTCGGTTACCACCTTTATTCTTTGCATAGCTCAGTAAGTCCTTACTTCTGCAGCTGTATTCTTACAAAAATCTGGTCTGATAATGAAAATACCAAAAAATAGCAGTGTATTGCTAACAAAACTGCCCTATTTCTCCTGGTAATCCTTTCCTGAATTCTCCAGGTGATCAAAGAGCCAGCTGTACATGACAAATTCATTTTTGTCTTTATTACCATTTCCTATTTTCCCTCTCTCACCTTCTCAGCACCCCTCCCTACCCTTTAAATACAATTGTGTCTGAGATTCCTGAAAATACAGATGCATTAACCTTTTGCTCCATGTCTCATAGCCTGATGTTGTGGTCCTAAAGGGTTATCTGCAGCTTTGGTTCTTTTTTTTCCTCTCTACTAATCTTCCTATCTTCCTCCTAAGTGATTAGAGACGTGGGGGTGGAGGGAGAAGGAGAGGATGCATTTAGAGGCTTGCTGCTGTTGGCCTCTGCAGTTATTCAACCAGCTGGACAGAGATGAAAGTTTCCTTCTGCAGTTTTACCATATAACTGATCTTTATAGAGAAGTCTCTGCTGTTTGCGCACATGAATACACATAAAATGTACAATGCATTGTGTCTTAAAAACTCTGGGTGGGGGGGGGAGGAGGAGGAGGAAGAAGAGAAATCTTTAAAGTAGCTGATGTCAGTCTGTGTTCCTTGGTATATCAACCCTTGATTAATGGAGTAATGCACTGAGGTGAAATCTAACTCAGTATTAAACATACATGGCTAAATATGGAAAGATGCATTCTGGTCTTCTCGCGTTTTCTGTGCTAATCACATTTGGGAGCATGCAGAATGGCATGAACAGTGTGTGGTATGTGTAGCTGGTCCTCATCTTGCTTGTTTTGGAGGGTAAGTAGGCAACCTGCAGTGTTTTAGGGAGAGGACAAGTGCAGTGTGAAGGCCTGATTCACTACATGTATGTTCTTGTGTGTAAAAAGTTACAAATACAAAGGTGTTTGGGTTGCAGTGGCATATGGCTGAAGAGAATAGTGTCTGTAATCATTCTTTAGAGCTTGACTTTAAAGCTTGGAAGATTAGGAGGTGATGGTTTGGAATACCCTCTTTCCCCCCCATCTCCCAAACGGATGAGGAAAAGTGAGAAATAAAATCTAGCAACATGTAATGATAAATGGAAAGAAAGCGTTAAATTATGTTGTGAAGCCTCATTTATTTTCAAGTGATCTTCATACCAATTTTTATTTTGAGTGAAAAATTCTTGACTCTATAAAGTTACATCAGGCAGACAGGTCTAGCTTTGCTCTCAGATAAGTTAGTATCATACACATGTATTAATCACTCTTAGCTGCTTTTATTGTGATCAAAAGAAGGGGGTTTTGGCTAGGAGTGTGGGTTAAAAGTTCAGGGCAGACTTAGAGAGGGTGTCACGAAAGAGGAACTTAATGGTAAGTAGAACTCTTGCTGGCTTTCTCTCTGTGAAGTTCTCACTGATTGATACTTTGACAGCTGAAGAAAAGTGTTTACCAACAGCAGCATACTGGCCCCTGCAAAGTGGTCCAGTTGCTATATCTGGGACATTAATGGAACCTGGTGATATCTGGCTGTGGGTGGATAAAGCCAACACAGAAGAGCCTTCAGTTCAAATTGGTGGGTAATGACTGTTGTTGAAATGTTGATTAAAAAAAAAAAAAAGGCTATGCAAAATTTGTCCTGAGTGCACACCTGGGCTGGTCCATCAGTCAAGCTTGCTGAGGGTGACTAATGCTACAGAGAGAGGATTAGGGCTTAGGCAGAGAACGTGGAAAAGGGCTACATGGGGCAGTGCTGAAAAATGTCTGTGCTTAGGTCTTTGCTGGTGGTGGGAATGATACAGGAATGAAGGGAAGTTATTTTTAATAACACAGCATAACATATAATCTGTGTACTACAGTAAGATGGTTTGCTTTTGTAATAAGTTGAATTCAGAGCATCTCTTGTTTACTGCAGCTGGAGGAATAGCTCATGGAATCTCTATTTGAATGATTTTGCAAGAACACATGAAGCAGCATAATCTTTATTGTACTAAAAAAATTATTTTACAGAACTGTCAGTGCAAAAGCTCATTAGTATATGTAATATATGTATATACAGGTATGTGTAGAAAGGTTTTTTTTTAATCCAATTATTTTTCTATAGTTAATTATAGGAGGTTTTCATTGTAGTTAACAATAATGAGCAAAGGATGTGTGTCGTGTTACAGTAACACACATGGAATCACTGCCTTGAGAAACCCCAGTCATACCTGATTACGATGCAGTGTTTTACTTTTATATCATAGGCTTATCTCCATTTGTCACTAATTCTGTGTGAAATCACCTTCTTGCATATTCCTTGCTTTTTAATATTTTTTTTTAATTTCACAAAATTTTTTTATGTGTTTCTTTTGGCCTCATTAAGCTGTTTCATCCTCGAAACTCTGAAGAGTAATTCAGATTGTCTCTAGTGAGTATTTGTCAATGAATGCAAAGATGAAAAACTGAAGTTTTTCTTATGAAGGGCTTTAGCATTTTGGAAGGTTTTCTTGTGTTTTCATTTGACAGTCACCATATAGGCTTTAGCACCATTGTTTGCTATGGCATCAGTTCAGTGTCCAGTTGAAATTACCAAAATGCTGCTTTGTCTACAAGCAGTAGATACTGACTCTTAAGTGGGAGTTGCCCTGTTCACTTTGGGATAAGCTTGATGAAAAATTTCATGTTGCTGGTCCATTTGTCTTGTTTCTTTCATTCTGTTTTAAGCCCAGTTCTGTAGACATACAATGCAAAGAATATTGCTTCAAACTCCCAGCACTTTGACCTTCGCAAAAAGTGTAGGGGGTCCCTTTTCTGGATTGTATAACATACAAGTTATAGCTATTTTGATGTATAACATGTTAATTATATATGAGTTGTCAGTGAGGTGTTCAGCAGTATGCTATTGGGTTATGTAAGGAACCAAAGATTATTACATTTGGGTCTTATCGAATTTAATAGCCTTTAATTCAGGGAGACTTTAAACAGAGTATTTCTTTACGGCCTCAACCACCTGTTTCCATGACACCAGCAGAAACAAATTTGTCAATTTTTTACGTGTCTGTCAAATTCGGTTGAAATTAAAGCTTTAGATCTATTCTGTGATTCTGTTCAAGGAGTAAGTTTAGTAGACAGTGTGACCTCAGAAGCCTGATTTCGCTAGGTATGTTGGCTACAGAAAGTATATCCTTTTCATTCATACTGCTACAGGCTTTTCAGTTCTGTCCCAGTGTGTTGGATTTAGAGAGAATCTAAGGAGTCCAGCTTTATTCTATTTAGCTCTCTAGATGAATATAACATTATAGAGGTGCAAATCATTATTGTAGTTCCTCATGGCCTTTTTAAACAAAAAACAAACCAGTATATATTCTATTCATGCTTTCATATATGTCTTTTACTTTCCTTAAAAAAGTTTCTTTCAAGATAGAACCCAGACCCTTTGTCATTATAGTCTATGAAGACTCAGATGGTTATTCAGTAACCATGGAAGTAAAATATTGCAAGCAATGCTGTGGGGAGTAGAAGTCTTAAGAATGAAATTTTGCCAAGAAAGATTATGTTATAGTGACGTAGACTTGATGGATTTTTCAAGTAATGATTATAAGTTTTGAGAGATTTGGTTTTTCTTGACTTTATATACCTTTGATCTGATTGTTCAAAAGTACAGCACTTTTGAAGGCAAACAGTATTACTAACTGAACTGGGATCACCATGCCACATGTCTGAACTGCAAAGTACAGGCATCTCTCTATTGCGCAGTTCAGTTATCCCTCCCTTTCAGGACTTCTAGCTCTTTGTTTTTAAAGCAAATTCCAATTTGCTAACTACAGTGAAAAGGATTTTTAGTTCTATCTTTCTGGAAACTTTGTAGGAGCATACTATTAGTCTTTTACTCTAATATCATAGAATTATTATGAACTTGTTGGAAGTTCAACTAGATGGTTGTTTTACTTTATAAAGCACAGTAAACTTTCTTGCCCAAGAGTTACTAAAATTCAGGTACTCTCAAATGAGCAGTACTATATGGCTGTTTATATATGTACGTTTCAGTAACGTGGAGCAGTGATTTCACACGTAGAGTTCTTGCACTGCTCCAGCACTCTTCTAGGTTTCATCATCATTCTGATGTCATTTTGTGCTGCTTCAGTGGGAAGGACTGTGTTAGTATGAGAGAGGTTGCAGAAATCAAAAAAGCTTCTCAATAGAATTTACCTCTTGACAGGAATTCTTTCTGATCTCTGGAAAACCTGTGAATCCATGAGAAGAGCAATTGGCAGAATTGAGTGGATCCACCAGTGTATGTTTTGGATTTTCCAGCATTGCAATATTTTTCAGTATACCATAAATTTACTCCAAATATTACATTTTGGAAAGTCTTCATATTGTATGCTTTAGAGAGTGAAACAGTAATTGCAATTGTGATAATAAATGTTGATATCCACTTCAAAATTAGTAGGTAAATAATATATAACAAATGTAGGTGGTGAAAGAATTCCAGCTTTCAGAAGAAGTTTGTAAGGAAATGAGGAATTTGGAAGTAATGCCCTCTGAAGTAAGAGATGTTCCATGAGGAATGTATTATGCACATAGGAAAACAGTCAAAATAACAAGAGGTGGAAGCTTGGGTGTATATTTCTGTGAAGGCAAAGGCAGAGACATAAATGAATGCTCAAGGAATGCTCCTTTTCAAATATGAGATACTGTAAATTGCCTTTGTGAAGTTGGTCTGGGTTTGAAGTTGAGCTGATTTTAGCAGAAAGATTGACAAGCCTGTGATAACTAGGTAAGGGTGGCATGTTTTCTATCTTGTGGTTTTGTTTTATTAAAACATATCTTAAATTTTCTAGTTTTTTTTTTTTTTTAAACAAACCTAAGATGTTTACCAATCCTGCTCATTAATGCTGTTTTTTCTACTAATGGAATATGAGGAGATTGTTCCAGTTTCATTTCATTCATACCCAGTACTGTGTTTCTACAAAACATTCACAATGATCGGTAGAGTAACATGAATAATTGTAAATAGTGTTCTTAATGAACGGTTTTCATCTGCAGTGTCTGTGAGTACAGTGATTTCCTTTAAGGTTGTTTTTTTTTTTCTTTCAGATTTTTATGGCAAACAACTATTTTTGATTACCTTTCACCAGCTGTCTTTACCTCACTTACCAATTAGTTGCACTTAAACAATATTCAAATATTTGAACTGTACTCTTGACTGTCGACTGTTGGATATGTTGCATAAGAGTATTACTTTCTACATGGACAGTTGTGTGAGCACTTCCAACATAAATGTTTACAAGTGCAAACTAGATATTAAGTTTTCCTGGACAGTTTGCACATGATTTCCATGAACAGCCTTTCCTGGAAGATGTGAAGCTTTTCGGAAAGGTTCCTTTTTTTAAAAGGTGCACAAGTATGACCAAATCAGACTGACTTAATTTCAAATGCATGTGTTTAGAGCATATTAATAGTGCTTATCCAGTTTTTGTTTGACTTGTTCTACATTTAATTTTGAGTAAGAGTGCAACATTTTTACTAATTCATGTAAGTGTTTACAGGCTAGAAACATTCCTGATAAAATTCCGGTAAAAGCTACATAAAAAATTTCACTCCAAAATATTTTTTTTCGTTGCTTCATAGGTTCTGAAAATTGGGTTCAAGTGGAATTTAGGTGGAACAGCAGAAATTGTATTGGTTCCTTTCATACAAGTGTATTATTTGCTATTGATGTAGCTGCAGGCATTTTTTTCTTGAATGCGTAATTTGATGAGAGACGCGTGTGGGATTGCCATGGTCCTGTGGACTGTGTAAAAAGGAATATACAGGCTTTAAAGGCTAATAAATGAAAGTGTAGCATGAGACTTGATGATAAAGAGCAGTATGGACTAAGAAGTTAAATTATGTTGTTTACATTTAAACAAATCCAGGTACATTCTCTTGCAAATGATACTGCTGGCTTGGTAATAGCGCAGGGTAACTCTCAGGGTGGTGCAGGTAGCTGATGGATCTCAGTGTTGGAGAGGGTGGAACAGAATACCTACCTTGAATTGTAAGCTTACTCAGTTTTTATTTTGTGAGAATTATTTCCTGAAGGCCACAAAGATCATTGTCAAGTGACATAAATTGAAGTAGTCCTAAAGGTGCCCTGAATAGCTCTTTCATAAAGTTCTAATGGCTGACCTTACTGTTTTTCACCCCTCGCCTGTGCCAGGCAATTTCTGCGCTTCAGACTTACACTGTTCCTGCTCTGGCTTCCTTGCATAAAGATTGTTGTATACTTAACAAGAAATTAAAAAAAAAAATCCTTTCCTCTTCAAATAAACTTTTGTAATCTGGGATAGTGGAGGGTATGAGGTTAGATTGGAAGGGACTATTCCTTGTGTAGCTTACCACTGACAGATGCCTTCTGTTCAGTTTCTTATCTAACAATAATCAGTGATTTTATAATTAAGGAGTTTGGGAAAAAAAAAAAAAAGGTAGATAACCTGCCAATTGCTGACAAAAAGAGATTATTGCTGGCAAAAGCTTTGTTCCAAGATTTGCGCCATCAACTGACAGTAAATGGGTTAATGCACAGTGCAAGGGGGAGATTCAGGAAAGAAGCCAGCATCAAGTGGCTTAGAGTGTACAAGTACTATAATTTTTTTTCTTTTTTTGTTTTAGTGTTCCAACACTATGTGAGAATTATAGGCATGATATTTCCAGTGAATTGCTTAACTTAAAAAAGAGGAAAAAAAGGAATAATCAAGAGAGAAAACTGTTTTCAGGCATCCACTTAATAAGTGCTCTTCTGGCTGTCTGCTTCTTTCAAAACAATATACTCTCTTTATATCCTGAGGCTTTTGCAATTTTGATTTACTGTCTTTTGCGGTATATGCTTAATGTGGGAGAAAAAAACTCAGTGTGATAATGTTTATATTTTTTAGTAATGTCTACAATACATATGTATTAACAAGCTCTGCTTTTGCAGTGTCATCCCTTTGTGTGTTCAGCTATATGTGCCATAAGCAGACTGCCCTTGTCATTTAGCTACTAAAAGCACTATTGACTGGAACAAAAATAATGGAGGAGCTGGTTTCTGGGAGAAGCAAGCTTGGTCCAGGCCAAAAATTTGTTAATTTTCTACTGTCTGAAGCCTGATCTTAGAGTAGGCTTTCTGAAGAGTCCACCAGAGAGGAGAAGCTGTTTGCTGTGGGACTTTTTTGCCTCATTGAAATGGTGGGAGTTGAAAACACGGCAAGGCAAAGGATCCTGCTTAAAGAGTATGTCTACCTTGCAATCAGGGGTGAAACTCTAGCTCTGGTAGGTAGCACTGTCACTCCTGGCACATGCAACAGTAAAAATAGGGCAGTGCAGGCTGTATGAGGGTTGGAAAAGGGTGTTTATGTTTCAGACTACCAAAGGTGGAACAGCTGTCCTTTAGCTGCAGATGAGAATGTACCAGGTCTTTATATTCACCCAGAAGGGAATGTTGTGATGTTTTTTTGCTTTGGTCCAGGATGAGATACATTGTAGAACAGGCTTGTAATGTTGGCTCACTTGCCCTGTGAGGAAGAGGGACCAGCAATAAGATGAGCTGGTGAGGTTTTGTTTTTTGCTTTTTTGTTTGTTGTTTTTTTTTTTTTTTTTTTAATTTGGTTTAGAAAAAAAAAAGTCCATGTTTTGCTCTGATGAAGTCTGAACTAAGCTAGCACAGAACTTTGCTAAGACTACTGTTTTATTGCATTTGAATTAAAACACAAGTTTAAATAGGAAAAGAAGACTTCACATTCCAAATCCTTGTGGTATGAAATGCACTATGTAAGGTGTTTAAATTTTTTTCATGCTTTTGCTGATTATTTGCCAGCAGAGGGTTAGGTTACTCATCATGCCAGCTATTCACCCTGGGTAAGTTTAGTTCAGTAACTGCATGAATTCCTTTTAATAACTGTGAGCTATCCCTAAGATTATGGAATAGATTTGATTTAGACTTTTACCTTACTGGCAGATCTTCATCTCTCAAAGTGCTTTATTCCAAAGCTCTCATCTTATTTTCAGGTTGTAAATGATGGGTAGCTTGGCTGTTGTGTTGACATGGCCTTATGTCAGCAGGTACAAGATTGGTCTGGAGTTTTCCTTTTGAAATTCTGGTCATCTGTTTTTCAGTTTGATGTTCTTTTGGGGAGTTGGTTTTGGTTTGTTGGGTGGTTTTGTTTTGTTTATTTTTTTTTTTTTTCAGATGTCAAAGTTACCTTGCCTTTTCAATCTGGAAACTGATTGAAGAATTGGTATCCTAATCCAGAGGATGCTAGTCAGTTATTTCATTCTTGCTACATCTGCAGTCTTCTACAGCAAATTAATGAAGGCTAGAAAGTTATCCTCAGAAAACCTTTGGGAATGTTGCAGTTCCAGGACTGAACCCCTTAATCATTTCAGCCCTATTTAAATAGGGGTGATAGTTACTGCTAGAAGAGCAGGTAGAAGTACTCTAAGCAAGAAAGTAGCTTACCTCTAAATAAGTGTTATTTATTTTTAGAGATGTTACTGTTTGGGTGTTTGTTTTTTTTTTGTTGTTGTTTGTGGGTTTGTGGTTTTTTTTTTTTAAATTAACTGTATGGTCATGGTAAACTGAAAAATAAAGTACTGGATTTTTCTCCCACTTCTTATTAGGTGCATTGTCTTTGGGAAATCAACACTGATTCACCATGTGAGAGTGCACTTGGAGAATTATTTTCTCTTATGCATGGTTTGTCTTTCAGATTTCATGTGTCTTGGCTAGGTTGTAAACTGAGAGGAAAGATCATTTGTGTTACATTATCTGCATATAATCCTTTTTATGCTAAGATACTAAGTTTACTTGGACCTTTCTGTGTGTATGTATGGTAGACTGGGATTGCTGGAACCCTGCTACTCTTCAGGTATTGCCCTCACCTTAAGATTATCACACCGAAGTTAGGAGGAAAAAGCAGTGCTAAACCACACTGTGATTCCCTAGTGCTGGGGGAATCGCCAGCTAGCTTGATAGGCTGTATACCTGCCTACTTCCTGCTGCTGAAGGGAGGATGAGGAACTTGGTCCTTTCTGTTTGAAAGCTGAGCTCAGTGATGGGGGAGTGTGGGATGAAGGGAGCCCTCTCTGCATTTCCTCACTGTATCCATTTTGGTACAGTGGCAGCATTCGAAGTAGTCCTTTCATGCAGAAAGCTGAGAGGAAGGCTGAGAGCTGCTTGTGTGTTTGCAATGCCTGTCTCTACAAAAATCGTCACCAAAAACAAAGCCAAGTATTATATTACAACTTGGCAATGACACAAGTGCTATAGCCCTATTAAATGTGGGCTTTTTTTTTTTTTTTCTTGAGAAGGCATGGCTTAGAGTTGTACAGCTTTTAAAGTTCCTTATACTTTGTGAGTGCCAGCCTTAAAACAGTTTTTTCCATTAGCTTTTGAAACTAGTTAAATATACAGTTCCTTCCCCCCCCCCCCCCCTTCTTTGGATTGGTAAAGCTTGATTAAAATTGTTAATCATCACCATTAAAGAGAGATCTGTCCTGGTGTTTCTGGGATTTGTCCTGTGCTCCTTTTCTTTGGGGATTGTGGTTTATTTCATTGCTCTTATTTGTGAAATCGCATCTCTTGCTTCTGGTTGTTTCCTGATTGTGCTGAAGGCATTATTTAATTAAATTCCTATCTCAGTTATATCTGTGCAATATCAGTGATTTTGAGGCTTTAAGTTTATATGAGAGGGGAGTTTGACCCATAAGCAAGGTTCTTATTTATGGTAGCAGAGGCAGACCTCTAGCAGTGTTCTAGTTAAGAGCAGCCTAGGAATACATCTCCTCTGCAGTGAATATTTAAGCAAATTAGAGCACAGAGTGGAATGATGCTGTAAATAAATTAAATTCAAATTGAAAGTACAGGTCCAGCATTTTACAAATTACTATCTTTCATCCTTAAAGCAGAAGAAGGCTGTCTGCTCAGCTAACAGACATGTTAAGGCATGCAAATGTTTTAATATTTTTAGCAGCAATTCTTCTCTAGTATTCTAGACATATGTATATTGAAACCACCTGACCAGTTTGCATTAAGCTTCAGGATGTAGAAAATGTCACTAACTTTACCATAGCTGTGTCCTTGCTAGGGAAAGTAACTGCCAGACTACTACAGTGGTTGGAGCAGTTGCCATATTGTTACCAGGTGGCTTTTCCTGCTTGGTGGAAATGCTGCAAAAATAGGCATGGCTTCTGGGTCTGTGTTGTAATGCTGTCATCACCGTTATTGCCATTGAATCAGGTGGACTGCTTCTAAAGAATTCATAAAAAATGTGGTTAGAAGAGCAAACTTGACCTTGTGTTTGCTGTTCAAGTGTCTACACTACTGTAAATTTCTGAAGAGTTCACCAGAAGGAAGAAACTTGTTAGCTGTAGGCCTTTTTTGCCTCATTGAAATGGTGGGAGTTGAAAACATGGGGAGGCAAAGGATCTTGATTAAAAGATGTGTCTACCTTACAATCAGCAGTGAAACTCTAGCTCTGGTGGGTTACTCCTCTGTTACTCCTGGCACGAGCAACGGTAAAAATAGGGCAGTGCAGGCAGTTGTGGGGGCTGGAGAAGCCTACCAGAGCAGTTAAGAAGCTTAATCTATGTTGAAGTCCAGGCTTGCCCATCTTTACCTGATTATTTATTTGTACCAGTTGTGCTGTTGTTTTGCTCTCTTGGTAAACTTTGCATCTGATACAAATCAATATAGTATGTCAGATGTGGATGAGCATTTATATGCGTAGTGTGCTGTACGCTTTGTGTAGCTATGACTTCATTTCAAGCTTGTTTGGTTTTTGTGTGTGGTTTTTTTGTTGTTTTTTTTTTTTTTTGTGGGTGCAGAGTAACAATCTTTTGATTGATGCTGTAGAATTCTAATCTGGGTATGAAAGATTATTCTGTACTCTTAAGGCTTGTTGGATTAAAGGTACTCAACTCCTCAAAGGATTGGGTCCCTATTTGTACTCTGATGGTCGCTAAAATGCTACAGAGTCCTAGCCAGGGCTAGGGAAAGAGTAGTAGAGACATATACAATACAGGCTCTGTTCATCTAATTGTGCAGTTGTAAGGCAGATTATTCAGAAACAATAACTATGTAGTCTTCACTGGCCCTAACAGGCTCAGCCATTGACTTGGGGTGGAGCCTTTGGCAAGTTAATTTATCTTTTCTTCTGTATTATTTTTTTCTTCCCATGATGCTCTGCTGTAAAACTAAGATAAATCTCAACTTCCCTTTTGTGCCTGACATGATTAGCCAGCAAGTACTGATAGCTTTTTAATAAATAAAAAGCAACACGGAAAGGCCTGGGGTAACCCTACTGTTTAGGTCCAGTGATTTTCTTTTTTGCTAGCTTCATTTTATTTAATGTACCTCTGTGGATTTTCATCTCCTGAGGAGACTGGACCATACAGCTTGGTCTGTCCAGGTGATGATACCTTTTCATGCTGTATTTGTCTTCCATAGCTTTTCCTTTTGATTATTCTAATTTAGAAACATAAATGCTGAGATCTCTGCAGTTTAAAACTAAAATTGTTTTAACTACCTAATAAAATAGAAAAATTGCTTTGATGTTCCCATTTTGGCAATTTGTGCCTATGCTGACTTGTGTTGTTTTTTTCCTTAGGGACATTTGTCCCTCATCTCTCAAACAAAATGTCACTGAGTAAAGCTATGTTTGTATGATGCTGTGTGTTCTACTTACAAAAGATTTATAACTTGGTCACTTTTATTTATGCTTCTGTGAAGCTGGTAGAATTATACTGCAGTGTTAAAATGCAGCAGTTTCATTTTCCTGCAGGCAGCAGCCCTCTGGTGGTGTGGGCTTTCTTTTTCCTTTTTCCTAAGTCATCTTTGGAAATTCTGACAGACTGATAGAGAAGCATTTAAAAATGCCTCAAATCAAGCTGTCTCATAGTCCTATATCTATTTTCATTTCCAATCCTCACCTCATCACCACCTCCACCTAAATTTGGAAGTGGAATGTAAAAGGCAAAGCAAGGTTAATAAATGTACTCAATTGATAATACCAACAGTCTTATTTGGTAGAATGTTATTTACCAAATGCTATTTCAGTAGGTTTCAGCTTCCAGAACTATTGCTTCGAAAGGTCGGAGTGACGTGGGTGGTGAGGCTAACGGGTTATTCTGAAGACTGGCTGAATTGTTAGGAACACAGGCATTTCTGAGGAGGCTGCTGATGAGCTTGAGAATTTAGAACATTCTTTGGTATTTCAAGGAATGACCTTACTAGTCTGTTATATGAGCATTAATGATAGTTAATTTTGCAAGTTACCGCCTGGAAAAAATATTTTGGCTAATGGGGAAATAGAATCTTCTCATCAGTACCCTAGGAGTGACATTTACCCTTTTACTAGTTTTCACTTTAGTCCCACTTAAGACTGATTTTGAAGTACGAAGTTATGTACTGGGAGGTAAAAGTGGGAGTTCACAAAGTAGATAAAATATTAGTCCTTGCTATTTTTGAGGTGGTAAGCTGGAGTTATATGCTAATGTTTCTGAAATTATTAAAGCTGTGCCAGGGATGCAGTTGGCTTGTTTCCTTTCCAGGACTACAGTAAATGTCAAAATCATGCTGTATGTGCAACTATGTTGCTGCATAAACAGTCTTGTAGGAAGACATACAATTTTGTTATGATTGAAACCTGAAGTATTAAAAAAAAGGGGGGGGGGGAGGACTAGGAAGCAAGTTTTTAAATAAATAAAGCTGCACAAAAGTAGTAATTTCTACAGTTTCAGATTTTAGGCTAAATAATTCCAAATTTTTTTTATCATGTACTGATTTTTTGACTGTGGTCTTTGCAACCTACTTTATGTCTGCAAAGTGAAAAAAAGTTACTGACAAGGTTTGTGTCCAAGCTGACAATTATCAAGATACTTATGCCAGCTAAGGTACATGATGCAAAATTATTGTCTTAGCCATGACACTTTAAAAAGTGTAAGTCTTGACTCTTTTTGTCAGGTTTGGCTCAATTATGAAGGGTGTCCAGCCTAGTGCATGTATCACTTGCACAGTTTGGGGTCAGAGTCTGATCCATGCTAGGAACTTTCCATGCATGTAGCTTATGTATTAAAGGGATAGAGTCAATTTCTAATTTTTAAGAACTGAAAATTGCAGGTGGCATAAGATGAGAAGGAAGTAAAATGAAAGGGGAAAGTTAGAAGGAAGAAAATTCCCCAACCCACTGTCACAATTACTTGTCACAGATCTTGAAACTGAAAGCTTGATTGAGGTTTTCCTACTCCTAATTAAGGGGGAGATTTGGAAGTAAATCCACTGAACTGAGTGGACATATTTTGGCATAAAAGTAAGATACATACAGGGGGGATTTAATATCTTTAAATGTTAAAGATTCAGAGCTTTTGTCATCTTAGAGCTATTTTTTAAGCATAAAAAAAAAAAAAAAGAGTCATTGTAGATGTCAAAGCATTGCTAGTTCTTGCATAACCCACAGTCTCCAAAACATGATTTTGTTTGTTCCTATTCTTGTTTGTGATGTAAACCACACAATATCATAATGCTTACTGTAGTAGGTTGCTGGTCATTTTTTTTTGGAGGCAAAATAAAAATGCATTATTACCTGCATAGGCAAAAATCTCAAAATATATGTGCAACCTAAAAATGAATTTAAGTGGTTTATGGCCTCTGCTGGAGGTAGGGTGTTGAACTTGGGAAGACTTTTGTTTTGATCCTGGTGTAACTGTACTTATACCACAGGAAGAATTGAATCTCCAAGACTTTATTTCCTGACCTTAACAGAGAAGCAGCTATGATTATAGTGCTTGTAGCCTGTCTCAAATACAGGTTTTCTTTGATTTCCTATTATCTCCTAAGTTGTGGAGTATTGAAATTTGAAAGGAAAGTATTTAAAATTCATTTGTCCTCTTGCTGGTTCTGATTTCGTTTGTGGATGCATTTGGTAATGTGACCTTCACAGTTTTTTCCCTCCTAATGTTTGTCCGGCTATGAAGTTGCATAGATGTGCTATTTCACCGCATTTTGGAATTTGTGTAACATGAGCAAGTTCATATGCAAATAGTATTTAAACATCGGTTTTAAACTGGCATATTGTCATCCTAGAGTTTTTCCCCTTGTTATAACAGGCTGTTTTAAATGAGTCTAAACTTTTCCTTGGTCTGTACAATTGATCTGTACAATTTCTGTTTTGATCAGAGGTTGTTTTACAGGAAAACACACATAATGATGGGTCAGATTTTTGTTCTTGATATTCTTGTTTGTTTTTTCTTTCCCTGTTGCAACTCTACTGCTTCACTGACATTTCCCTGGATTTACAGAAGTTCCTCAGAGCAGGACAGTGTTCTATGGAAAGTATTGTCTCCCATATGTCCATATGAGAGTCCCCACACTGAAGTCAGCAAATGAGTGCTGCCGGAGAGCTGTTTTAAGTGCGAATATTTTGTTGTTTCTGCGTATGAATTATATCTGGATTTATGTGTAGACCAAACAACTTCAGCGAAGACTAGATAAAAAACATTAAAGGGTATTGATAGAAATACTAGTCAAATATGATTTGCTTAGAAGCTGTGCCAATAAAAAAAACAACCCTGATGCATTCTCTTTTTGATAACTGTAATTCTTATTTTAAATGGCATATGCTACTGAAGAGATTAGTGATTCAAAAGTGGGTGATTAAGGAGCAATACATATGCAGCACCATTTTTTTTTTTTTTTTTCCTTCCAGTTTTGTGCTTCCAAAAAACTTTTTCTCTGGCTCTCATAGTAACAACTGTTAGCAGTATTGGAAGTAACTTTTTTGGTTTTGCTGTTCCTCTCATGCTGTATTAAACCTTTATTCTTTGGCATTCTGCAAGTCAGTGGTATAGGATCATCTTATTGCTCACCCTTTCATTATTTTTTTTTTTGTTTTTTTTTTTTTTTTTTTTTTTTTTTTGTTTTTTTTTTTGTTTTTTTTTGTTTTTTTTTTGTTTTTTTTTTTTTTGTTTTTTGTTTTTCCCTGTTTCGCTATGGCAACTTTGCCTACTGGATGTATCTGGATTTAGCTTGATTCCCAGCTTTGCCAGCAGCATTATAAAATTGAAATGTAGCATTTGAAAAAAATCTGCTTATTGAGAAAGAAGTTGGAGCAATCCAGACTTGGATTTCAAAAGGAATGGAAAGATCTTGAGCTATGCTACTTTGCAAGCTCAACACCGCGGACTGTGATTGACTCTAAGCTCACTCACCATTATGACAAATGGTGTTTAGTGTAATGAGAGGCTGTAAAAGTGGGATATGTGAGATTATGATGAAGCCCAGAGTCTGCCTGTCTCCATGGGCAAATGGGTGCTTTCCTTATGCTGTTGTAAAAATGGTGGTTCTGAGGTTATCGAGTCTTACTTTAGATTTAGACTGCTGCACGGAAAACATTATTTAAGCATGCATTACTCTGGAAGCAATCTGAATTTGTATCCCATTACCTTAATTTAAGTTGGTTTATTTGTCTAGTGTAACTGAAAAGTCGGGTTTTGTAACTATGGTCTAGATATCTCTTCAATTGGTGTTATTTGATTGAGTGCTTTGGATTCCACACTGCTGGACTGACTTATCCTGGTTATGGATTTGACCTTCTATATAAAGGCAAAGACTATAAATTTTAAATTTAGGAAAGGTCTAGATGTTGGATTCTCTCTTTTCAAACATTGCTATTTGAGAGAAATGCAGACACATTGTAAAAAGTTTTGTGTCTGCAAAGAGGTATATATTTGTTTCTGTCTTTGAAAAAGCCAAAGGTAATATTTACCTTTTTCTTTACCTTCTTTCTGTAACAAAATGGTCTCTGAATTTATAGCAGCTCTACTTCTACGTTTATGTAATAGCCATAATTTGGGTGTTGCCTCCGTTCTATGCTGTCCACAAGTAGAATCATAGAATAGTTAGGGTTGGAAAGGACCTTAAGATCATCTAGCTCCAACCCCCCTGTCACGGGCAGGGACTTATAACTCTCTTTGAAAATTGACCTCTGTGCTTAAAATTCTTATGCTTGACCTCTAGTCCAGAAATTACTTCTCTCTCAAGGGGTCTTCATAAAAATCTATATGACTAGGTTTATTTTATCTGACTGTTGGTTGCAGGAGGTGGTAAGGAAGTGGAAATCACTAGTTCGGTACCTTTCTGGAATTCAACCCTTGAGAAAATAAGGATAGTACTTAATTTGAGGCTTATTCAGTTGGTTCCTTTCCGTTACTTAACTTGCTCCACATTAGACTTCATAGCTTCTGTACTTCCGTCCTTTTCCTTAGATGTTGTAGAAGTTACTAATTTTGCATAATACCCATTGATAAATAGTCATGTATGTGAAATGTGCAGTTACACAGAGTTGCTGTTGGTTACAGGTAAAATTCTAAATCTGAGGTCTAAACATCTTTGAATTTCAGGAGAATTGCTTGTAGGAAAAGTGGGTTTTATTCTGGAACTATATTCAACCACATTCTTACTTTTCATCTGAGTAAGATACAAACCTGTAAAAGATCCTGCCTCTTAGATCAGTTTGTCCAAAATCTCATACTGTAAAGTATTGTTAAGCCCAAATATCAACCTAGTTCAACTTTGTATTTGTATACACTGGAATTACTACCCAGGCAAGAAGAGGATCTCCAGACTGCTGTGGTGAATCTGGCTGACACCTGAATTTGCTAATTTCAAAGTGTCTTGGTTATCTCTACTCAATGCTGTTGTCAGATTTATGCAGCTTAGTTCTTGATGCGCTCAACAGGAGTATTAAGATAAAAGAGCAGCGTTCTCTGTTGTTACAGTATAGTGTAGCAAATGTTATTCAGTGGACAGTTTTAGAAATGTTGAACCAGCTGACTTAGAATCACCAATAGTAGGATTTTTGGTTTCTGTGCCCAGAATCTGTTGGTTACTAATTGCCTTCTCTCTGATAGTGTCAAAGCTTATCTAGTGGTAGATTTTTAATTCTAATATAGGGATATGAATCTATTCCTAACATCCATCTGTTTTTCAGATATATGTTATTGTCTGTTGTACAAACCCCAAAATGAATGAAAAGAAGCATGAAGATCCTTTTCTCCTTTTATTTCTCTCTGTATGTAAAACTTTGTTCTGTTTTACTTTACTGAGATGACACACATCTTGATATCAAGGGGGCGTTCTTAACGTATCTCTACCTTTCAGCCTCCTGCATTTGCGTAACATTATTTCTTATGTCTCTTTGTACTCTGGTCTTCAAAACTGGCAATCTGCATATTTTCGTTCTACCCTGTTATGACCCTCATGCACTTGTTGATTTTGCTGCTTGTGTCTGGATGTTACCGATTTGTTATGCATTTCAAGATCAGTATTCCAGCTGAGGATGGGTCATTGATTTATACATTGACATTGTCTCATTCTCAAGTATAATTTTTGTTTCCATTGTTTAACAGTTTCTTTTCACTTCTGACGCATGGAGTTGATATTTTTTTTTATGCTATCCCATGTAATGGTAAGTCTTAAGTGACTCCAGTTAACTTGGGAGTCAGAAATGTATCTTACTAGCTCACAATATTCTTTCTATCATGCATCTTTCGGCACTGAATTTCATCTACAGTCGTGCTGTCCAACCACTAAGCTTGATATGTCATTGTTTTAAGTGCTTAAGTGGGACTTAAGTAATACATTGGTCTTCTGCTAGGCTACTCTGCAAGGATAAATTTCACCTGTCACATTAATCAGGGATGTACTATGTATTTCCTAAGACAATATAAATAATTCCCTATTAACCCCTTCAGAACTGAATTAGAATTTGATGCCATATCTAGATATGCACCACAAACTCGATGTATCTGTAGCTCTGTCATATCTTATTATGACCGTAGGGGAAATGAAGAAGTAGCAGTTTGCTGGATACTTGAGATCCTGAGATTGAAAAGGTCAAAACTAATATGTCCAGGTATTGAGAGATTTGTGGGTTATTTTCTGTTGCTCCTTCTATTTACTAAGAAGGAGAAAAATTACTGCTAAACCCAGGACAGTAGCATAGCTTTCTTTTAAAGCAAGTCTGTAAAGTTTCCCCCAAAGTCTAAATTGTTAAGTGAAATTTTGAAGAAGTGACTGATTTGTGTCCACCTACCCTTTTGTTTTTATTAAAAGGAAAATTCATATCTTTGCTGTTTCATGATTTTCTAGGTAGGTGAGGAAACAGCTGGACTTGAGCTTAGGAGGTTTGATTCCTTTACATATCTCTGATTTTGAGACTCATTTCTTGACAGTTCTGTTTTGTCACCTATAATATTATTAATGTTTCTTACATAGTCTACTTTGAAATTTGAAGGCTCAGTGTTCTGTAAAAGCTAGAGATTTTTTTTTTTTTTTGCAGTATAGCAGGATTTGCTGATGTATGTTTTTCCTTTATTTTGGCCACCAAAAATATCAACAGATTGACAGACCAAATAAAATTACTCACCTCTGTATGCCCCAAATGAGGGAGAAGATAAAACTATGAAAACTATTCTTCTTCCTACTTCCCCAGAATAACAAAATGAAATATAACTGCAGTATTAAGGGTGTAAAAATGTGAATAAATGAATTTTTTTTTTTTTTGCAAGACTATTATTATAATTGTATTATTACTTCTATGATGCTTCTGGTTTGGGAGGAGAACTTGATGGGTTCAGTGATCACAGACTGCTGCAAAATTGGCAAATTATGACCAGCTGTTCAGGGGATGTTTGTCTGATCATGAAAATCCTGCTTATGCAGTAGAGCAAGGAGAAGGAGAGGAAAACATTCTGGTACCTTAGTGAACTTAGTTTTACACAGTAGCATCTGCTGAACATGCAGTGACTCTTTTACTTATTAATTTAACCTAAACCCCATAATTATTTAATGAGCAACCTCCCTCTTTCTTTCTGGCTTGTTCTCATCCCCACCCCCTCAAAAATGTTGGCTTCAGGAACTGTGTAAGGCATCTTAGTCTGTTTACCCTCTGCCCACCCCTGGGTATTGTGTATGTTGTTTTGATTTATTTAGTAACCTTTTTTTATAGATATAATCCTTATTAAATTGTAAGGAGGGGAGAATAACAGGACCCTTGAATGACAATCCACAGCTCCTGTTAACTAGTGACATGCCTTCTGACATGACATTTTAGGGACTTCAAGGCTCTTTATAATAATATTTGTGGTTGGGAATGACCTTGCATATCAGAAGGTATTTGCCTATCCTGCAAGTCATAGTGAATTAAACATTCTGGTGAAAAAGCACAAAACCAGCAAGTACTGTGGCTGAGGCTCCTGCAGCGTCTTTATCCCCTTGTTGTGTTTGAGAAGAAAATAAAAATGGATATATCTTTCTAGAGAATAAGGGTCTAAAGCATCATCAGAACCCTTCATGTGCTGCAGGGTTTGGGGTGATGTCATCTGTTTTCAATTCTTTTTTGTCAACAAGAAATTCCCTGTGGTAGTGAGAATTGTCTGCTTTCAGCAGTGATGTCCCACTAGTGAAGATGGTTTCTGTGCTGGCCTTACTGTTCAGGCTGGCCTGTTATTGTATGTTGTAGAATGAAAAAATGTGCTGAAGCAGAGCTCTACCATGTCAGTCATTCACTAATACAAGGTGCTCCAGATATTCAGTGACGTGTGAGAACAATTCCAGCTCTTACCTACATTATCACAGTCTGATTATTACTGGAAGGGAGTTTTAGTTGCCTTCTCTGTGACTTACTTGCTTCTCTAAGTAGAGGTAAGCCACAACACAGAAGCTGGTCTTCAAGGCTTGCATAATTTAAATGGTGATGATCTGTTTTTCCAAGCAAGTCTGTGCTATCTCCTTGAGTGGTAGGATATGTTGGCTGAATTAGTCATTTCCTTAAAAAATACCCTTCTCTTGACAGCAGTTTGTTAATGATGATACAAAAATGGGCAATTAAGGTTGGAGTGTTTTTTTTCCCATTTAAGTTTCTTTGCGGTTCTCTTCTGTACTCAGTGATGTGTGTGGAAATTATTTTGCAACTTTCATTCCCTCCTTTCTCATTGAGTTCAGAAGGACCAGTGCTCAGTTTGCACAATAAGGCCTAACCAGCAGGGAGGCCGTAAGTCATATCTGATGTAAATTTAGTATGTTTTTCTAGAAGTAAGTCTTGATTTTAAACTGGCTGGTGATCTGATCATAGAATGGTTTGGGTTGGAAAGGACAAAATCATTCAGTTCCGCCCCCTCTGCCTCAGACAGGGATGCCTCACCCTAAACCATGTTGCCCAAGGCTCTGTTCTAGCCTGGCCTTGAACACTGGTAAGTATGATGGAGCATTTACCACTTCTTTGGGCAATCTGTTCCAGTGCCTCACCACTCTCACAGTAAATAACTTCTTCCTTGTATCTAACCTGAACTTCCCTTGTTTAAGTTTGAACCCATCACCCCTTGTCCTATCACTATGGTCCCTGATGAGGAGTCCCTCTCTGGCATCCTTGTATCTTCCTTCAGGTACTGGAAGCTGCTCTGAGGTCTCCATGCAGTTTTCTTCAGCTGTAGCACTTGTTCTTACTTATCATTCTGCTGTGCATATCTCAATTGTTTAGCACTATGATCTGAATAAAGAAGTGGCCGTGACAATATTTTGCAGCAGTGAAAAATAAGTGGAGTCTAGTTGGAAATACTAATAGGCATTGCCATTTAAATGTAACTGTTGATATGACAAATTCTGTCAATTGAGGAATTATGGTTGCAGATAGCTAAGATCTACAAAGATAACCACAAAGATATGAATGTATAGTTGTAGGACTATACCAGAAGCCATTTGGACAGTCGGAGTCAAATACCTCCTGTTGCTTGGCTTGTTTGCATTTGGGATTTGACAACAACATGTGAGAGAGTATAAATTTCAAAGTCACTCACCATTTACCATTTATGAATGTTGATGGGGAGAATCTCCTGACCAGTTTTTTGTTTTAAACTGCTGTGATTTAGCTTCTGTCAATATAGTATTCACTTACAGTGCTGGAATGGATGCTTCTTTCACAGACAAGACTTGATACAGAAAGAACTTTCTGACAAGGATAGTTCTGCTCTTCAGTTTTCTTACCTCAGTTTTTAAAGTCTTACAGCTGCTAAATAGCTTAGGAGTCTTCAGTTAAATTTAAATACTTTTTTTCTTGATGTTTTATGCCACTATAGGATTTACTCTTTCTTGTTCTAGTTAATTCTCTTTAGTTGCTACACAGATTCCTGTAAAGCCTTCCTTCTTATTCTGTGGCATTGTGAGTCTGATGGAGCCATCATAATTCCCCTTATGGTCTGACACATCTCTATGAGGGTTCATTGGTGTGCTTTCTCTCTTTAGAAAGACCACATACAAAAAAACCATGCTGCTCATGTTGGCTGCATTGTCTGAAGTCCACTGGAGCAACTGCAAAACTTGTAATTGCATCTTTTTCTTGAATTGAGACCCTTATCAGTTCCTTCAGTGTTAGTGTTTATTTGTTATCCTAGCAAAGGTTGGTGGAAGGCAGGTTAATTTTCTGTTTCACTTCAGTTTAAGTGATAGGGAAAGTCTATGAAGTTTCCTAAAAATATAATCTAAAATTCTCATCCAGTTTGAATAGCTAGGGGAGAGATTCTGTTTTTTCTCTCTGTCATCGATCAGGCACAATAGGTGTCTTGAAAACAAAGCAAATAAATAGAGAAAAACTGAGGCTGAGAAGTTATACTTCCCACAGTAGATGTAGATTTGCTTATGGTTTTGCATGTTTATTTTTGTGCCTGTCTAGATAGGAGACAATCCATGTTGAAATGATAATACTGAGGTGTATTACAGCCCTGGGGCCAGTTCTTTTTGCTGGCTGTATGTACCACTTTCTGAAGTAGGAGTTATCTAGTGTTCTGAGAATATCAGAAACTGAACAATCGGATACCTGTCTTTAACGTGGCTAGAGCACAGCTCTGTCATATGATTGTAATGAAATTTCTATCACCTTTATGCAATGTATAGAAAGATCATAGCAAATCATATTTAACAAGGATACATGATTATCATTGTAAAGGATGATCTCCGGTACAGACTGATAGGGCAAGTTATTAATTCTTCATTTCCCACATAATTCGTGAACACATCTTCCTGTTTTCTCAACTCTTCAAGCAGCAGAGATCTAGAACCAGTTCATTAAGCTGAGATAAACATCTGATGATGATTGTTACTGTTTTCATATTACATAAATACCTTGGGAGCCACCATCTTAGTGAGCTTCATCCTGGCTGACTGCTTGCTACCCTGAGAAACCTGCTTTCTGAATATTAAACTTCGTGAATATTAAGTACTGCCAGATGCTCCTCCCCCCAAAAAAAAAGGCAATTTAAAAAGAAATATACTCTTGCAAAACATATATTAAAAAAAACCCACCCATGCATATTGAAGTCCTACACTACTAAATATTTCCATTGTACAAATGACTGAGAATTTTAAGTTAATGTTCTTCACTGTATGATTTCACATATTATGAGACAGGAGTGTCAGTATTCTGAAAAATGCATTAGGAAATTGCATGTGTATGCTAAATATTTTTTTTTCTGTGCCTCTGTCAAACTATGAGTAATATCATAAAACTTTTATCATAAGACATTCAGTAATACCTTTTTCTGAATTGCAACAGCTATTCTGAGTGCCCAACAGAACATAATTTTCACAGGTGATGTATCCTTTAGTCAGACTTTTGTTTCTGTTTGTCTATGCATGTTGAATACATACAAAGCATTAATATCAATTGTGTACTTATATTTGTTTAACATTAGGTTAGTTTTACAGGGTGAAACCGTACATGCAATTTATGGATTCTTAGCACAGTGACATGTTGCACTGCATGTGTTCAGCTCCCAGTTCTCTGGTGATATTCTTGATCCTGAAGTATTAACCCACCTGTATAATTTTTTGGTACAGGAATCCCACATGGGAGAAATAAATCGTGGTTTCTGGCAAACAAAAGGAGCTGTCCAGCATTTTCCAAGCTGAATGTTTTATAACTTGTGGTGGTTTTTACTGTTGTCTTTCAATGTTTCAAATGCCTCTTATCTATGAAGTATTTTTCTGTACATAGGGTATATGTGTTTATATATCTGTATATCCCTAAACGTTGAAAAAGACTGCGGATAGCCACAAAGAGAAATACTGTTTGTAGCCTAATACTAGCAATTGCAGTGCAAAAGTGATGTAGGTTTTAACATCTGAATTTCATCACAAGACCTCCAGAAATGTCTGAGTTTGTGAAAGGACACAAAAGGAAGAAAATTGTTTTTAGCAGCAGTGGTAAACTATGATGCATCTAGGTATTCAGATGAAATGATAAGGAATTGTGCCTAAATTATGGCACAGCTGAGAATATCAGGATGAAAGAAAGGAGAAGAGGGGTATAATACTCAGATTATTGATTTGCTTGGTATTAAAGACATCTTAAAATCTCAATGTTAATGAGACATTAAATTATCTCCCTCCTTTGCAGCTGATTCTCATCAGCCAGTTTTAAAAGAGCTATCATAGCAGAAGAGAGCATACCATTAGCTGTTAATTCAGAATGACTCTGCAGAATAGTCCTTAAAGGTCTACTGACTTATTTCTGACAATCTCCTGAAGGTCTCAAAGCTGTTAGTTGTTGCAGTGTATCAGCCTGTCATCAAACCTGGATCTGAGGTTATAGCAGAAATGTCATCACTCTGCAATTTGCTTTAAAGCAGCAGTCTCTGAATAATGTGACTGAGGAAGATATGCTTCCACAGGGGTCGGTCATCTGAGCTCTGTGTTGGCCTGTGCAGCAGTGAGGGTGATAAGTTTATCGCTAACACAATCATTTTTTTTTTCAACAGGAAATTATAATTTACAGTTGGATTTCTACACTTAGTAACATTATAAAAACAAACAAACAAATAAAACCAAGCCCAAAGGATACAGACATCCCCACTGCCCAACAGTACTTTCTGGCAAGACTAAGGGATGGAAAAAAAACCTAAAAAGCATGTGAGCTGTATTGCAGTGAAGTTGGGTATTATGGAACTATTATGTGTCACATACAAAATATATTAAGTTACAGTAAGTTACAGTTGATGAGGTAAAAGTCTTCTGACTGCTCAAAAACATGTGATGACTTGTCATCCTGAATGGTTAAGGCAGTTTTGGAAACTACAATCCTATCCCCCATTCCACTTAGCTCATCTGAGCCAGGTGTCATGCAGCCAGCTCGAAAAGCAGTTCCATTAGTGCATTGCCAAATGCACCACATTCTCTGGGAGAGAATGAACCCATTTTTGCTGTTCTCATTTTTTAGAGCTGACAAGTAGCTTGGTTTATACATTTTGATCCTTGGTGTATTTTGAGTATAGCCTTTCAGTCACTCTGAATTGCATCCCATGCTTTTAATCGCGTATTAAATTGTCATGTTATGAGTTCCATTGGAAAAAAAAAAAAAGTGTTATCTACCCCTTGCAGTAGAATCATAGAACTGTTTGGGTTGCAAGGGACCTTAAAGCTCCTGTAATTCCAACCCCCCTGCCCTGGGTAGGAACACCTTCTACTAGGCCAGGTTGCTCAAAGCCCCATCCAACCTGGTTTTGAACATTTCCAGGGATGGGGCTTCCACAAGTTCTCAGGCAACCTATTCCAGTGTCTCACCACCCAAATAGTAAAGAATGTCTAGTCTAAATCTACTGTCTTTCTGTTTAAAGCCGTTACCTCTTGTCCTGTCACTACACATCCTATAAGAAATCCCTCTCCAGATTTCTTGAAGGCCTCCCACCTTTGTGTATGGGAAGGTTTATATAACATCTCCTCAGAGGTTTTTATTCTCCAGGCTGAAGAACTGCAACTCTCAGCCTGTCTTCATAGATGAGGTGCTTCTGCCTTCTGATCATCTCTGTGGCCCTCCTGGACCACCTCAAACATCTCCTTTTTATACTGGGGATCCCATAGCTGAATACAGTACTGTAAGCGGGGTCTCTTGAGAGTGGAGTCGAGGGGAGATTCACCTTCCTTGACCTACTGATCACACTTCTTTTGATGCAGCCCAGGATATGGTTTACTTTCTATGCATGTTGTTGCATCACATTGAGCTTGTCAACCAACACTCAAAAGTCCTTCTCCTCAGGGCTGCTTTCAGTCTCTTTGCCCAGCCTGTATTTGTGCTTCAAATTCCCCTGATCCAGGTGCAGGACATTGCTCTTGGCTTGTTGAACTTCATGAAGTCAGACAGGCCCACCTCTCAAGCATGTCAAGGCCCCTCTGGATGACATCCCTTCCCTCCAGTGTATCAACTGACTCACACAGCTCAGTGTCATCGGAAAACTTGCTGAGAGTGTACTTGATCCCACTGTGTCACTGACAAAGATGTTGAACAGTGCCAGTCCAAACAGTGACCCTTGAGGAATGCCACTTGTCACTGATCTCCACTAGGACATAGAGCCATTGACTGTGACTCTTTAAATAAGACCATCCGTCAAATTCAGTATCCAACGAGTGGTCCATCTGTCAAATACACACCTCTCCAGAGACAAAGCGTCATGTGGGACAGTGTCAGCTGCTTTGCACAAGGCCAGATAGATTGCGTCTGTTGCTCTTCATTCACCAGTGCCCTAGCCCCACCATAGAAGACAGCCAAATTTGTCGCCTTATTACTTTGCATGTGCTTTAGCATGGTTTCTGGTAGGATCTGCTTCATGATCTTGCTGGCCACAGAGGTGTGGCTGATCAGCCTGTAGTTCTCTGGGTCTTTCTTTGTTACATTTTTAAAAATGGAATGTTTATACCAAAAAATGTTGATTTGTACCAAGACAGTTTGAGAGGCAAATAGGTTGCTTATTTAATGATGTCTTAATGAAGAGTTGTGACCCTAAATATCTTGATACTACTAGATTTATGATACTAGTAGATTCTCTGAAGGCTTGTGGGTGTTGCTACACACAAATTAGACCAGTAGACAGAAAGACTGCAGGTTCCTTATTGCACATTGCTGTTTGGTGATGGTGAGAAAGTGGGGGAACAACTAAAAGCAGAGGTCAGTGCTACCTGTATGTATAAATTTGAGTCACAACAGTTTCTGAGGGTTCTCAGAGAATGTTTCCTCAGTAAATGACAAGAAGGGGGAGGGAGAGAGAAAAGGTGACTGGAATGTTGGTGACATTTGAAAGGGGAAGAGCCTTGTCAGAGGCTTGACTTTGTGAAGATAAGAAATATATTTTGTGATTGTGCAGAAGGTTGGGAGAGGCTGCTGCACAGGGCAGATAAGAAGTGGGGCTACAGGCTGGTTTATCTGTAAGGAGACGAAGTGTTACTCTCAGACTAGTGTTGTAATTAATTTAGATCAAAAAATCCTAGGGGATTTACAGCTAATCATAAACCAGTATAGACTGAGAAACCCTCTGAAAAATATTATAGTGAGATAGATTATGTTGTATATAGATGAATGTAAGTATACATAAATATATATTTTATGTGAATCATAGGTCATACTGCTGTAGCAGTGAAGGGCATTATAAATGCTTCTTGTGGGAAATTAAATATAGGTGTATTAGGAAATCTTGCTGAATTGTGAGCAGGGCATGTCTTTTGGCTGCAGAACTGGCCCCTGAAGCATGCTCGATGGCATGGCTTCTTTCAGTGCCAGCTCATGTGTGGTTGGAACTGGCAGGAACTCTGGGCTGCTGTAAATTACACCAGACCTCAGGTAGCCCTGGAATTCAGAAGATAGATAGTTTTGCTCTATATGTTATTTGTTGTATGTAGTAAGGGAGATGGTAGTACTTGATATGGTTTTAAGTTTTCACAGTTTAACTCATAGTGGTTGTGACAGTTGTTCAGTGAATGTATCTGAGTTCTAAAACAGGTACCATATGGGCAGTGGTAGTATAATTTTTTATCTGCTGCCTGCTAATATATTGGAGGAATCTAGGGGAAAAAAAACAAAAAAAAAAAACAAAAAAAAAAACAACCAAAAACTAAAACAACACAACAACAAAACTCAACCTCAGAATAAAAATCCAAGCAATTTTTTAGCTTGTTCCCCTACCTGTTGTCTCCATGGCCTTTTAACTCCTGCAAATTTTAGTGGGTTTTCTGCAATGTACAGAACACCTGCCAAGCCACAGGAGCTCTGACTGCAATCTATACACAGTACTAAGCTGTCTTCCATCTTACTAGGTCAACAAGCTATAGAGAGAAGCAATAGACCTGGACTCCATGAACTTGCCCAGAGCCTTAAGCACTTGGGTCAAAAAACGCCTGACCTGTGATGAGGTTTGAGCTGTTCTTGAATTGTTGCTGTTGTAATTGTGTTCAGGTAGGCAGGTACCTGCCACAATATAGATGCAAGGTGCAAGTCTTATGCTGTTACTTCTTGAAAGTTGAACTCTGACCACATTTTGAAACGTGAAAGCTGACAGAGAGCTACTTGTGATGGGAGCTTTTGGTTGTGTAGGCAGCAATGTGGGAGACAAAGGGCTCAAACAGTACAGCATTTCGGAGGGAGACCTGTTGTGCCATCTGGCTGGTATTCTGGCAAAGCTCCATGATACCTTTCTGTCTATATGTTACATAAGAGAAAAAAGGAGTGTTTTATGTGAATATAATTTAAATTATATTATATTATTATATTTAAATTTGCTTTGTTTCTCTATTTGCATACATTTAACATACAGGCAAAGGTTTAACTATATAGTCATTGATAGACTACTGAACCTGCACGTGTTGAACTGTTTGAGCACAAGACAAACTCCTAGTTGAATAAAGCATCACAAGGTGAATAATTTTAGTGATGTAGTGGGAGAACAGCAACTTTGTTTATAGAAAATCTGAATTTTGATAAGTGCATGATTCAGAAACAGGTCTTGAGACCTTTCTCAGAGCTGTCCTGAATGAGTTATGGAAAAACAAAGCAGTCTTTCAAATTTACTGCTAAGACATCAATGTGCATTTTTAAATGCATATTTCCGATTTATGCCTTCTTCCCAGTCCAAGCATGAAGATTAATTTTGTGCTTCCTTATTGTGGTCTTCAGGTACTGAGTCCTGAACCCACAAAATAACTGTCAACAAAAGGTTCAGATGCATGTTGAGAGATTCACCAAGTCCCATTTTGGGAAGAGAAGGTGTGTGAGCTGGTCATTTTGCTGACACCTTAGTGCAGTTCTGTTCCTTAATGCTGCTGAATGTTTCAGAGCCAGCTGCTTCCGCTACTTTTCAAGCACATGGTGTGCTGATGAACCAACTTTGGTTCTCTGTACTTAGAAATGTGTTTTATCATCAACATACATCATAAGCTTCTAATGCTAGAAGCATCTAATTCTAGCCTAGAAATAATATTGACTATTTTCCTTTTGTAGAAATTTCTGTATTTCATAAGCTAAGTTGCTACATTTATTTTTTTTTTTCTCCTTTAATCTGCTCCCCACCTGTTCTACCAATAAGTGCAGATTTTGAGTTATCTTCTAAAATCATCTATTTTGGAAAACAAATTCTTAAGAATAAGGGTTTCTTTGTTTACCTTTGCCTTTTTGTGGGAGCTTGAGTTTTAGTTTTTGTTTTAAAGAGGTAAAATGTTGAGGAGTAAGCAGGAGGGGGTGGGTGTGTGCTGGTGATGAAGGCAGCAAAATGTGCCTTGAAGTTAAAGTCAGTATATAAATTTATCAATTCATTTGAGTTACAGAATAGCCTGGTGCAGTGGGCAGGATCCCCATCGCATGAGCAAAGGTGGAAGGATTGTGCCTTCTTTTGCATTTCACAAACACTCTTTCACTTTCTAATTATGTGAGTTGCTTTATGGTTTAAGGAAGAGAGAAAAGGGCATACTGATTTGCTGCAATCTGCACTGTTGCTTGTTCCTTGGGACCCCACTAGTCAAAACAACGGGATTCATATGTTGATGACAGCTGAGAGACCAAAGTATGGCCAGATGGCAAGGGGGAGCTGAGCTGTCTGTTTCTGCAAGCGATAGGCACATTATGGTTATTCTCTTCTGGGGAAGAAGGGGTAGAAGGGAGGGGGAGGGGGAGAGCGAAAGAGGGGCGATATTAGATAAACAGACTGTAGCCTGAATGCATATGACATGTGGGAGGAAAGCTTTGTTAAGCAAGAACTGAAAGCCTCTCGCAGAGCATTAAGCAGCACCGCCTGTACATTAGACTGAGCCAAACCAGAGGAAATATGAGCCTAAACCTCTAAAACTGCTGTAAGGCCAGCAAGGTTCATCAGGCTTCTGCCGAGGTGCTTGAAACAGGGAAGTACTGGAAGGTTTTACCGTTTACTTAGATCAGCTTACTTCTTTTAGTAGGAAGGAAGGGTCAGTTAGCTGCACACGTGCCAAAGGTGTGCTTTTTTAATCCATGATGTGCAAGCTATGTTTTATGAGTCAAAGTTGATTCATAGTTTCCTTGTGCTAAGCATTTTTAATCAGCTTCATGCACAGGAGATGGCTTTATGGGGTTTTGGGTATCTGCTGTTTGTGCTGAAGTCACTTGAAGTTCAGTCTAGCCAGTGATTTGCAGGTGGTGCTCAGCATGCTCTGTAATTAGGGAATGTGTACCTTATCTGCATCACCCTGAGTCTGATCTGGAGCCAGCTGAGATCTGTTAAAATTTCCCACTTGACTGTATTAGGGTCTGGATTATGTCTTATGGATGAAACTGAAGTATGCTTTTATCAGTTAGTGATAGTGGAGCTATCAAATCTTTCCTTACTTCCCTCTGTGGCTCAGCAGCCGAAGCTGCAATGTTTGTCCAATTTTCTTCTCATATTTTTCTGACTGCTTTTGTGGGGCTTGAGTCAGTGAGTAACTAGAGCAGTTGATACTTGGCATTACATGAACAGGGAAGAGAGAATTTTAATTATTTTCCTCTTGTGAGAACAGTGTTTGTCTAAATGTGTGATTTTTTTTTTTTTTTTTTTGTTTTTTTTTTTTTTTAGAGACCATAGCAAGCATTTATTTGAGAAGGGTTTCATATTCTTTCCCATTTATGCATCATATGCTGGTAACTTTACTTCCTTCCCCCCCCCCTCCCCCTTTTTTTGTTTTGACTTTTGCTTTCTGATCTGTTGATCTTCAAGTAGTTCTAAAGTAAGGTGGTAAAAATCAGCCTCCTACTGTTGTTTTCCTGATTAACCCCTCTGAAGCACTCTGATTTACATAGTAGGGAAGCATAACAGATTTGTTGGACTGTGGCACCTAATGCCACTGCTCAATAATCTATTAGAGTGTTTGAACGTGGTCACCAGCTTGGCTTCCCTGCTGCTGTCTAGATAGTTGCTTGTGACATTGATCGTAGGTGGTGGGGGCAGAATGCTGATTTATAGATGTAGCCTATTGCCTGGAGGAGTAGGTTAGCTGAGATTGCATGCTGCTTGCTTTTGGTCACAATAACACAAGGACTTTAGGAGGTCTTTGCTACACAGAAAGTGCAGCTGGAAAATGTAAAATTTTAATACTTGTGCATGCAAATGAAAGCCTTAAAAGAATTCAGAAAACCCCAACCAAACAAAAAAATCCCCAAACACACACAACCCCTCCTCCCAAACAAACATCACCCTCCCAAAAAGCCCAAACACCAAAACACACAACCCTTAAAAAGCCAAGAACAACAACAAGCAAAAACAAAATAAAATACCTCTACCAAACCCATTTAAACTCATTTTGGAGAGATGCTGACTGTAGTATGCCAGTTTTCTGTGCACTTCTTGGAAAACCTTTTGCAGTTCCATATGGGACGCCATCTTTTAGAACACTGTTATTTTAATTAGTGAACCAAAAAAAGCATTCTGCTAATTACTGTTGCTTCTCTAGCTATGCAGAAGCCCCTTCCACTGTTTGATAGCAGTACAATACGTATAACTGCAATGTATTGGAAATTAACTTTTTTATTTTTGTGCTAATTATAATGGTGAAACTGGAAGTGCCAGTAAAAGTTTGTTGTCAGCCTCACTGATCAGGTAGTCTATGATGCTGTCTTTCTATAAAACTAACCCATTGTCAGGACTCACAAGAAGTTGGGTAAAATTTCATTTTGATTAGATGAAGCTTTTCAGTGCGTGACCTTGAAAGTCACTTCCAAGTAAACGGAAAGAATACAATACTAAGTAGTTCAAATCTGCTTTACTTTTAAACTGTCTGCAATTGCTTTGAGATTTTATTTATTGTAAATATGAAAGCCTGTTAAAAATTACTATTTCATTTCCAATTTAAATAATGTAGGACATCTCAGTTATATAACAGATAAAAGTGTGCAGTTCAGCAGTAGCTATATAATTAATGCCATTGGTATTGAGATGTACCATGTTTACATAATGTAAAGGGACACAGATACCAGGGAGAAAGCTGGAGGTTTCATCATATGTGTAATAATAGCAGCTAGCTATTCCACTCTGTAGAATCTTATCCTCTCAAGTCTGTATTTAGCCATGAAAATGCACCTATTTTAAAAAATAAAAAATTCTAAGTGTCAGCCTGAACCTGTCACTTCTGTGGGATCGGCCATTGCCAGGTCATTTTGCAAGTTTGGTTGCTTTTTGCTTTTGTTTTTTGTTTGTTTTTTTTTTTTTTTTTTAAGTGTCTTAGTGCTAATGCAGTATAGACAATTGTGCACTTGGGGAGAAAAAAAAAACCAAATTGGTTATGAGCCACAAAAGATTAGCCAAAAACATCTAAGCCAATATTGTCAACATAAATTGTGTAATTTTTGGTCATTTACTGTTTTTCTGGAATTAAGTTTCATCTTTTGTCGTGGGCTTGATTAGGAGCAGGACTATGTGCATTCTAACTGTTCTGTTTCAGATGATCTATTACTCGTTTGGTGTTGATAGTTTTTCATTGTTATCTGCTAGTATCTGAGCTAGTAGAGAGGAGTCTTAATACCAAGTTGTACTTAACCATTTAAATTTGCTGTCTGTTTAGCTGTTCCAGTGTTCGCAGTCTAACTGTGAATGTCTCCAATCCAAGCAAGTAAGAAAGATAACAACTGGAATAAAGATCCTGAAAGATAGATTTGCAGATATATTATTCTTTCTGCTGTTAAGTTACTTTGACATTTTAAAAATCTTCAGGCACAGAAGTTCATATTGTATCCTGTTAATGTTCAGTTTAATTTTTTTCTGCACTTGTACCTAGAATTAAGCGAATGTAGCAGACTGAAAATTGTGCCTGATGGCTCAGCTTATTTTTCCATATGCATAAGAAAGTTGTACTCACCTACCTCACCCATATGTGAATTGCTAATATGTGAATTGAAAAATGCTCTAAAATTATCAGAAGTGCCCAGTACTTATCTTGTAAAAATGACGGAATTAATTTTGAATCTTGTCGCTGTGTTTTTCCTCTTTGCTTCTCTTGCTGTTTGCTGCCAAATATGCTTGAATGTCACCATATCCATGCTGTTATAATCTGAGACTTTTCATCCTGTGAATAAACTGGCAGCTATTAGTGGCAATGAAGATGTTTTTAATTTCAGCTTTTCAGTGCAGCAGTAGGAGTTCTGAGCATTAACTATTGCATGCTTGAGTCCATCCGTGTACTGAAATGAAAGAGAGAGTAACCCTGTTTTACAGTGATCAATTTTCTGTGTAGTGATGTCACCATAATTGGGACTTAAAAGAGTTCTTAGTGATGACTACTTTGATAAGAAGTGATAGAGGGGGATCGATAGTATGTGGCTGGCAGGGATATTTTCTCAAACAAAAGGTAAGGTACTGGAGCTTTAATGTTCTGAATATAACCCAAGTACAGTAGTTTACTGTATTTGGTTTACTGCTACAATCTCATACTTTAATGTATCCCCAGTGGATCACATATTTTCTACATTAGAACAAGTGTATATGAGATTAATTTATTTCTATACAGTTACTGAGTTCAGATAAGGATTTCCTGCTCTGTGCATGAATACTCAGTCATTACATTTGCAGTTTCTTAATCACAATAATACACTAGGTATGTTTCTATAGCAACTTTACTCAGGGATCTCAAAGCGCTTTAAAAATGTCGGTCTTAGTTTCATAATAGCATTAAGATAAAGTGCATGTAATTATTCATATTTTGCAAGTGGGGAAACTGAATTTGAGAGGTTGAGTTGCTGAAGATACAGAAATTGGTGAAGGAATTATCAGGAGATTATCAGGAGATTGAAAATTGGTGAAGGAGTTATCAGGAGATTTGATCCATTGCCTATTGAAAGTGTTTGGATTGTGTCGTAGATGTGTAGTTCCTTTGCAGCATCATATCCAGAAAACTGAGCAGCCTTTTGTGGTGATGCAGCCTTCAATAAAAATCCTGCTTTCCTGTAAGGTTTCTGTTTTACTGTACCTTTAAGATACCTCACAGGTTTTCTGAAACAATTACTTTCATGGTTGCAGATTTTTATTATTTCAAAAACCACCTGATATTGGTGAATATCCACATGGGAAGGGAACTGAGACAGCTGTGCAGTCAAAACCAAGACCATTCTAGAACAAGTTTTCAGAAAGCAGATGGATTGCTTAAAGCTGGTGCCCTTTGTGCAATATCATTGATTGATACCTCAGTAGCAGTTGTACAGGAAGTGGTAGGAAACAGAGGCATCTTGTTGCCTTTCTTTTTCTTTCTTTTTTTTTTTTTTCCCCTAGTGCACTTATCTCTCACTATAATTTTATTTAAAATTCATTTGCAATTAAAGCTGTCTTGAATATAACACTCACGAAGAGTGTGGTTCTGTCTGAACTGCAGTTGCTTAGCTTTGCAGAAGCAGAGACAGATGGGGACAGGTCATTTTCAACTCCTATTCAAGAAGAACTGAATTCTCAATTTTTTGACCTGAAATTGATTTAATTTTATTCCCCTCCTTACTTGTTCCCTCCACATACCAATAGCTGCCCAGCAAACTAAAACCAACCATACAAAACGAAAAGCTCTTAACTTTTTAATTGATAGTAGTATCTGTGGCAAACAAAGAAATAATTTCTTTCTAGTGTAGAAGTGGTATCTATGGACTGATGAAAGTGTTTCATGCTTTTTCAAAATTCTTTCTACTTCCTGCAGCAAAATGAGGTAGGAAATGCAGCCTTTCTTTTGAATCTCTCAGGAGATCTACTTTCAGGTTTCTGTCTCTTCCACAGTCTCTGTTTGCTTGAGTTTGTTCATCATTCTTTGTGTCTTAGCTTCCTGTTTGTAAAGTGAAAGTAAATGAAACCTCCTTTTTCTTGCTTGTCTGCTTTCTTAGCAACTGGAGTAAAGAAAACTTGATCTTGCATAAAGCTTTTATAGTGTCATAACACAAATAATAATGAAACAGATGGAGAAAAATGAATCTAAGAAAGGAAGGTAATAAATGCTTTCAGGCACTCATTTTGCACCTTGTGCTAGTCTTGATGCTGGAGGGTTAAAAATCGCACCTTTGGCTGACCAATGCACTGCTGCTTTTGTCTGAGGGAGGAAGGCAGATTTTTTTCAGTGCTGGATCTGTCTGAAGAGTTCTATGTCAGTAAAAAGCTTCTTTTTTTCCCTCTTCCCACTCCTTACTACTTTTGTCCAGTTCCTTTACTCGTTATTGAAGATGAAAGGTTACTGACAGCCAGAGAAATGGAGGGCAGAATTCTGCAATTCATCTTCATTTTTGTGGCAGTTGGTGCAGATGTTTGTCCAAAGTTCCCAGAACATCTTTGAGATGTAGAACAAGATGATATGAGTTTTTATTTCACGTCCTGGCAGAGCGATTCAGTTAAAAAACCCAAACAAAACAGAAAACAACCAAACCCCCCAAAAACTCAAACACACACATACGCAAAAAACACCCAAGAAACCCAAAAGAACAAACCACCAAACCTTGTTCCCCGCACCTCTGTTTTGCAGTCTGTAGGTGTCTGGAGAAACAGGAGGGTTCCGATAGGATGATATTTAAATGTTTGGCAGGGTATGGGGAAGATGAGTAGGCTCTTAGTAGCTGCTACCCAATGAGTGTTTGAATGGGCCTGTTCTGTCTTTTTCAGAGTCGCCGTTTTCCTAGATATTTGTAAAATCAGGACTGCTAGCCAACTTTGTGTTTTTGTAGAGCAGAGGGATTATTTTGCAACATCATTAGTAAATGGAGCAAATCAGCATTGGAAAGGAGCAGTTCAGGAGTACTTTTAGTGTTAGTGCACTTGTGCACTGCTTAATTACGCACCCTATTTAGTACTACTCTGACAGCACAGCATTCAATTTATGTTGTTTACTCTATTGCACTGGCATTTGAGAGGCCCTATCAATCAATGTAACATTCTGGGATGTCAATGATGAAGATTTGCACCTTAGTGTGAGGGTGTGGATGATACTTGCTGTTGACTAGAATAGCTGCATATTATTGCTGTCACCTTAGCATGAGCTGTTTTAGTGTTGGATCAAATTAATCTCTTGTGCTGCTGAAACTATGTAATAAAAATTTATCTGTTGTCTCCTAGTGGTGTGTAAGCAAGAACTTGTAATGATAGTGACATCTGGGAAAAGCCTGTTGCTACACTAGTATAAATAGAACTTCAGCTGCTTTTTCCCAGCATAATTTTGTGGGTTTCAAAATTTCCTTCCTGTCATCTTATTCTTTTCATTTGCAATCTATTTGTCAGTTAGCAGACATAAAGGATCAGTATTTGGTTGAGGACTTCTGTGACATCTCTGAAATATTTCCCTTTGATTCAGTATAAGAAATAAAGCTCTTTGTTTGCCCCTAAGTTATAAGCATGTTGGCTAGTTTTACAGAGAGGTAGTAGTATCACAAATACTGACTTTTCTAAAAGTTTGTTGAAAACAGACTCTTGGTTAGAGGAAAGAAACCAGGTTAGTGTTCCATTCAAGGGAAATTCTGTAATGGAAACTCAGCCTTTTCTAGGAACCAGCAGATCTGTATGTAACGGACATGCTTCACATGGCTCAACTACAGACAAGTCAAGTAAGCTTGCCCCTTTCAGAAACCAAAGAATCTGGTATGAACTGAATACCTGTGGGAGAGCAGGCTTCTTTAGTTTTCCAGGGTAAATAATTGCTTAGTTTTTCTACTTGTATCCTGTTGGATCCGGGAAGAATGAAGTTCTTAAGAAAGATGCTGGTATTAGCTAGGAATGTGCACTGTCTGTAGCATAGTAATAAATGCTGTATACAAGATTTCATTCTACTTACTAAATATTGGGAATTGTGCCTATTGGATAGTGTCCAAATGTAATTCATGGTTTTTGATGACAGAAGATCAGCAGTTGCTTTGGCTGTGACAGTTATTATTTTCAAACATATAGCTATCCATTGGAGACTTCCAAGGAACTATAGGAATAGCTTCTGTATTTGAAGATGAAAAGGGAGAGTTTGGAAAAATCATCTCAACCCACTTAAATATTTCTGACTTACTCATTGAGGCTTGGTGGTTGAAAGTTCTGTTCTTGGTTGGCCACAGAGAAAAGTTATAAAAAAACTCCAAACCACTACAGTTCCCTAGAATAAATATGAAAAAAGAAATTCTCCATGAATATCTGCCAGGTATCAGTGTTGCTATTGTATCTGTGGGCCTGTATGAGTTTACTGCTTATGCAGGGTTTTGGTGTGCAGGTTTGCCAGTGTCTTCAAAAACTGACACAAGGAGCCTGGTTTGCTGTTGAACTTTCTTATGGGAAGTAGCAAGGAAACTTTGAAGAACCAAAGAAAACAGATCTTTTTCAGCTCCAAGTCAGCGGTGGAAGGTGTAGTGTGCAAATATAGTTTGGCAAGAAACATGAAATATGAAATCCCATTTCTTGCCATCTTCACTGCCAGTGCTCCTTGTGGTGGTTGGGCTTTTTCATCTTCAAAAAAAGCCAAGCAAAACAAAAAAGCTAAACAACATGAAAAAAAGCCCTACCAAAACAATTACGTTAAATCAGTATCACTTTCTTTAGAACAGGGTGAAGGGATGTTCCTTGTCACAAGGATGGAAGTTTGTGCCGCGATCAGGCAAAGCAGTTAACTGCTGTGATGTTTTGGAGGGTACGTGGGGAATTACCTTCAAGCTAAAAGCTTGCTTTTGGTCCATCATTTGTTAGAGCCTTCTTGTCTTTCAGTCTCAGTAGCATGTTCTGTGTGTGAGGGAAGTGAATGTGTACTTAAGTTTTTGCCAGTGTGAAGCAGTGTTGTCTGTATGGGCCACACAGATGTGTTCCTGTGCTTCAATGGGTTTATGAGACCTCCTTTGCCCTGCCTCAGTCATTAATAGGCCAGTTAGGACAGGTGTCCCTTACTCTGTTCTAGGGTAAGCTTTAGAGAGCAGCCTGTATCTATTCTCTTGCAAACTAGTTGACAAAACTTAGAATAAAATACCAAATAATTTTTTTTTTTTTTTTTTAGCTGTGTATGTGGCTATGGACAAATGTGTATAAGCCTGTGGCCAGATTCATTGGGAAGATTACACAAAACCAGTGTAACTATTCTCAGGAAGAGTTGCAAAAGTCTTCTACTTTGCTGAAGCTCTTCTGCCACCACAGTGTGCACAATATCAGTTAGCCCTCTGCCCTCTAACGAAAAATGCACACTTTTATCTGTTGCATCCTTGAATGACGAAAGATTCCAAGAGATTTATATTGTTAGCATATGCAGAAGACATAGAGTATGTTCAGATGCTGAAATAATGGGTGACAAGACAAAGTCAAATACAGGGGGATTGAGAAGAACACAGTGAATGTGTGTTCCTAGCTCCTTGTTCTGACTGGTGAACTGGCTGTTGTCAAGACTGGACTACTGTTCTAATTAAGCATGGCAATTCTTATGTCCCCAAAGAAGTCACTTAGTTGCTACAGAATGCTTAGAATGCTTTCTGCATTCACAAGGTTATTTTACTCTCTGCTCCCTTCAGCTGCACCTTAAAACATCTGCAGGAAAAAAAATCAGCACTATGTGTATGGGTAGATTAAAATCACAAAATAGTCTACAAAACCTCTGTCCCTTATTTTCGGAATAAAACTGTGAAATTTCTCTTATTTCACCATGACTGGTCTGTGAAATTGGGGCATCGCTTTCTTTAGTTTACTGAGGGCCCTAATTATAAGATCGAGGTCTGGAACCATAAGCTTTGCCTAGCATGGAAATTTTGTTTGGGAGTGATTTGTTTGGGTCTGTGTGTTTGCACAGAATGCAAAAGCTTTTTCATGCTGAAGGTTTTCTCTGAAGTAGACAGCCATCTGACCTTTTGATGTAATTTGTATACCTGAATGATCTGAACACGTACATGCTTAGGGTGTGCATATTTAGAAAGTCATGATCATACTACAAATGTTCACATTTGTTCCTACCTGTCACTTAACTATTATTAGAAGATAGAATAATATTAAACATAATGATGCACATGTGACCACAGGACTGATTAGCATTTTTCCTTCAGTTGTCTTAAAACATTTAGGCATAAAGCAGGTATTACTTAAGACCTTTTTGCAACTGTTAATGGGGTCTTTGAGGGTCTGAACCAATGGCTAATCCTGCAGAGAGCTGCAAACTATTTTTATTGGTGACGGTTGTTTCAGGGTATGACTAATATAGTGAAATAAAACGTCTGAGTTGTCTGTGTAGTGTAGGTGTCAGGGACTTGACATTAATGACTTCAATCTAGTGATCTATTCTTTTTGCACCAGTTTACTTGGAAATCTAAGTCTAGCCTAACCTGACCCATATCGCAGAGAGTAATAGTAGGAGTTTGAGGGATGTAACTTTCGCTGCCTGAGTCTGCCTCCTGTTCTGGTATCTGCATCTCCTTCAGTGAAACCTGAATGCTGGAGCAATGGCTGTGTCTTCCTATTCATATGCTAAGTAAGTTTCATATGTCGAGAAACATAGTCAGACTTTAGTGACTAAATTGAAAACTGATGCATTTATCCACTACAACTAGTTTCATGTGAGTTTTTGGTAATTACATTTCAAGCTAACTCTTCTGTGACCAAGTACTGCTTTGAAGGATTTGTCTGTGTTTTGTTATTTTGTTCAGGTTTTTATTCTTCTTTAGTCAAGCCTTGCCATCCAGACTAAATCTGCTGGAGTTAGATGTTCTCTGTAGCATGCTTTTATTACTAAAATAATTCCTTCAGGGTTAGGGTTGGGAAATGAAATAATATAATCTGCATTGTCATGTTTAGGAGATTATTTTAGGGGGATTATTTTTAATTTCTATTTATATATATGCATTTATATATAATTTCTTTTTTTTTTTCTCTTGTTACTTTTTAAAAAAAAGTTAAAATGGAGGACAAACTTTGACGTAGTGTTGAGAAGGATTTTAGGACATGCAGTCCTGGGTGTAGAAGCTTGCTTACAGCTGTTACAGATGACTGGAAAGCCGTTGAGATCCTGAAGTCTGTAGTGCATGCTGTAGAGATGGTGGTTTTGACATCTAACCAGTAAAAATGAGATTTGGTGATATTTTTGAAACTAATCTCAGTCAATACTGAATTTTCTGAAAGTGATCACTGAAACTGTGTTTGTGATTCCCCACAGAAGTTGTATTTCACTGTCTTTAAAATATCCCTATTTTTAAATTCTAATTAGCAAAACCAAATGCAGACTATTAGGAAGCATTGTTTTGAAAAGTGTCCCTAAAGTTGTTTATCCAAATAGCAGGAATGTATTTGGATATCTGCTATATTATTTCAGATAGCCCTTGTTATATGTAATTTTGGGGCTATTTTAATCCCCCTAAAAATTCTTTATCCCTTTGTGGTGTGTGTTACCACTGTAACTGTAGTCTGTTAAAAACAAATTATCTGATCTATTAGACATCTATTAGTATCTAACAGATATGTGAAGTATCTGTTTATTTCAGATGTTTTTCCTGTCTCCTTACAGAAGAAATAGTACTGCAGTGGTACTGGCAAACGAGTCACCTGTTGTCCTGCTTTTCTTTAAAACAAGTGAAGGTAGCATATCAGATTTGAATATTTTCAAATAATCAGAGGTATTGATTACTGGTGGTGGATTTGCCATGGCTGGATGCCAGGTGCCACCAAAACCACTCTATCACTCCCCTCATCAGAGGGACTGGGAAATAAAAATATAACAAAAAGCTCATGGATTGAGACAAGGTCAGGGAGATCATTCCTCAATTACCATCACAGGCAAAACAGATTTGACTTGGGGAAAAATTAATTTAATTTATTGCCAATCAAATTATAGTAGAGTAATGAGAAAATAAACCCAAATCTTGTAACACCTTCCTCTACCCCTCCCTTCTTCCTAGGCTCAACTTTACTCCTGAACACTACCTCTTTTCCCCTAGCAGAGCAGGGGAACAGGGAATGGACATTGTATCAGTTCATCACATGTTCTTTTCAGCCACTGTCTCTCTGGGGAAGGACTCCCCACCTTCTTCTGTTTTGGTGTGGGCTCTCTCCCATGAGAGACTGTTCTCCACAAACTTTTCACCCTGAGCCCTTTCCACAGACTGCAGTTATTCATAAACTGCTCCAACTTGGGTACTTCCCACAGGCTATAGTCCTTCAGGAGCAGACTGTTCCAGTATGAGTTCCCCACTGGGTCAAAAGTCCTGCCAGCAAACCTGCTCCAGTATGGACTCCTCTCCACTGGTCCTCATGTCCACTCCTCTTCCCCCTTCTTCACTGACCTTGGTGTCTGCCGAGCTGTCTCACATATTCTCACTCCCCTCTTCAACAGCAGTTGTGCAGGTTTGGTTTACTTCCTCCCTCTTAACTGTGTTATCCTAGAGGTGCTACAGCTATTGCTGGTGGGCTCGGTCTTGGACAGCAGCAGGTCCATTTCGGAGCTGGCTGGCATTGGCTTTATGAGACACAGGGGAAGCCGCTAGTAGCATCTCTTAGAAGCAACTCTCCTGCTACCAAAAACTGGCTATGCAAACCCAATACAGTTGGGTCTGAACGTACCACCCCCCTCAGAAAGTAGAGGGCAAAAGGCATGACCTGGGAGTGGACTAGAGATTTGTACGAACTACAGAAATACACAATAAGGGTGACTGGAACTGTTGCTGCATTTTGGGATTGTTCTTATTTTTTTGGTAAGTAACATGCTGGAGTAGTTTTGGGTTTTCTTGTATTTCAACCTTGTGTCTCTCAAGAAACACAGGTGACTTCAGTTATTAATTCAGCCATGTTTAGTAGCAATTTCTTTATTTTTTACTTTTTTTTTTTTAACTTTTAAACTGAGTAAGGCAGTAAGTAATAAGTAAGGTGAGATGTCTTGAACAAGATATGTCATATCTAACTTTTTAAGTGCCTGATGATGGGAAAACAGAGAAATTTCTTGTGTCAGAGATGTCAGAATATGTAAAGATGCAAGGGCTTGAGAGTCTGATGTTCTCTTGTTCTCTTTCTGTTGTGGTTTAAACTCAGGACACTTGCTATGCTAGGAAATAAATTTTGACTTGCTGCATCTTTCACAGATGGCTTAACACTCTGCAATGTTCAGTCATTGAAAAGCCTGGTAAATCTTTTTTTTATAAAGTATGCAGCCGTTTAAACAAGAGTTTTTGAATAATTAGTGCCACGTTAATAGGATGCTTTGGTTTGCTTTTTATTTATCTAAGAGGGAATCAAAGATTGAGAGAAAAACTATTTGAGAGGCAAAATTAAAGTGAACAGAACTTAAAATAAGAAGTTGGTACAGATGTTGGAGTGTAAGTAATCAGTTATGGGTCAACTGGTGTGGAAGCAGGAACTCTGGTACTGCATTACGTGGTTTTGGTAGCCTCTGAGGCCATGTCAGATGAGAGTTATCTTCAGAAATGAGATCATTCTGGCTAGTTCTGTGCAGCAGCACTGCATGAAGTCTGTTTGACAAGGGAGCAAATCTGTAGGACACAATTTCTTTCTGTTGTGACAGAAGTTGGCCTGTTCACAGTCTGGCATTGCATCAGAAATACTCAGTCTGTTAGTAATTTGTTTTCCATGTATCGCTGATCAGGTCTTTTTTTTCCCTTTACTACCTATTAGGGTAATACTATGAATGGTGTGATTTCACACACCAAACTTAGAGAGATTTCCATTTATCTTCCAGTGGAGAGAAAGGATGGACTAGAAGGGTAAGTCTTTGTATGCAGGTAATCTCTATTCTGTTCCTACACCCAATCCATGCTGTGATTGATTATGTATGTGTTGAATTTGCACATTATTTCTGACAAACTCAACATGGTATTTCTTGTTGGAGCTATTACAAAAAATAGAAGACCTTGTAGTCATTCCGAGTGTCATTCCCCTTGGTCATTTGGGAAGCCTTCTATTTGTAAATTTGTGTATTAACAGGACATTCAGATTGATGGAGTCTCAGGGTTTACAATTTGTGCAGACTTGTTCAGTAAATTTCAGTAAACTGCGTTCAAGTCTGGATAAATAAACAATTAATTTACCCCCATATCTGGCATCCTTACATAAGAGATAAAAACATCCATGTGTCCATAGGATTACTCAATGATGTCTCTTTATTTTATGCAGTCCTGCTTGCCTTTGAAATCTTGGAGCAGTAGTGTGATTAAAACAATACTTGCTGTTGGTTTGATTTTAAGTGGTGGCAGGGGAGATGCCCAATCTATATCTTTATGCCTGTGATGTTTCTGTTTATGCAGTTTCACTTTATGTTGCTACAGAAAAATCTAAGACTTTTTACACCATTCTTCTGGCACAAATTGAGTTGTATTTTGGCTTTAAGGTTCCACTGTTGGCTCCCCTGCTCCATGTTGTAACTGTTGCTTCACCTCCAACTCAGTGCATGGGTCAGAAGGAGGGTGCCTCTTAGTTCAGAAATGCAGTCATGTAGGGAATCCTGAAGGGCATCTGGTTATACTAGTCTTCCTTGTTTCCAAGATTCCTATATTTTGATCACCTTGCTCTGAGGAAATATGAGTATCTTTGTACTGTGGTATGGGGGAGGAAAGGGGAGGAGGAGCAGAATTCTCTTTGGTTCGTAAATTGATGAAGCATGCATATAGAGATTGTGACCTTCTTTGAGGCTTAATATTTACAGGTCATAATCTCCAAGTATACTGACTATTTAAAATAAAGCTCTAGTGCTGCTGTGGGGTACACAGAAGCATTAGAGTTTGCACATTTGTGGATCAGTAACAAAGCCATTTTAAAGCCAGAACATTCTGAAAGATGAAGATTTTGAAAGGAGGCACTATGTAGAGGGCTGAAATGCTTTTGAAGGTTATGTCCATGGGCAACTAGGTAAACTGGACCCAAATTCCAAGGAATAAGGATTACTGTTAAGGAAAATAAGTATCTGCATTTGTTTTTGAAAGTCTTGGTTACTGTTGCTTATAATCCTAATTGCACTTCTATTTAAGTTTTAATTTTGTAAAAATACAAAAAAAAACCAATATAACCCAATGACAAATTATATTGAAAGCAAAATAATCCCTTGGGGTTTAGTTAACCTACTTCTAATTGCTGATTTGTTGCCACCAGAAGGGATGTGGCCTTCCAAGAAGGGAAGTCTTTCATGAATGCTAGAAAATGAAAAGGTCTTACCAGTTGCAGTTTCTTCTGTTTAGCTACCTCTGTTGAGGATTTCTGACCCTGAAACTAAGAGGCTATGATAGGGGAACACTCAAAATCATGGAACATGCAATTTTAAGGCAATTTCTTTGTTTTTAAAAGTGTTCTTTTCATGTAATACAGCATTTGTAATATGTATCAGTATATGATGATATCACTGTATTTGTAAAGGTTTTTAATTTTTTCTGTGTATCTCTTCTTAACTTCTGCCTATATATGTACCTGTCTTTTGCATCTATACAGCCACCTTTCCCTGTTTTTGTGTCAATGTTTATAAATGGAAATATACGTAATGTGAAGCTGGAATAATCTTCTGACAATTTTTGTTGTTTCTGAGTGTTTACTGATGGTTGTTACTATATGAATTCAGTCTTGCTACCTGAGGATTCTCAGTGCCACTGTGCACTTGTTGGTTTTTGGTTTGTTTTTTCTCTGTGTGTGTGTTTTTAGTGAAGGTGATCATTGTTCTGAAGATCATTTCCTCTGCTGTGTGCTATAATCTTGTCCTTTTCAATTCTTCACTTAGCAGAAGATTTTAAAGTGGCAAGGGGTTTGGAGGGTTCAGTAGTTAGTGATAAATGTGTGTGTAATTATTGACAATGTCTTGTCTTTTTAATTAATTATGTTTTACTATTGGGGTGTACTGTGTTCGTGCATTGCAGTTGCAAACTTGGGCATGGAGAAGAGATATAACTTATACTGATGAAAGTAGTTTTCTTAAACTTGTCTGTACTTGACAACATTCATAAGAAGAACTAGGGAGAGCAAGTACAGATTAAAGAGACTGGTAAAGTGCTGCTATTGATATCAGTAGCAAAACTCCTCAGTGAACAGTGTGGAGCTACTCAGAACAAGTTGCACATAGAATCCATGTTTTGGAGGCTGGGTGATGTAATAAGGTAATGTGCTGTTTGGCATGTGTGTCAGACTGACTCTGAAGATCATAAACCAAGTATTAAAAGCAGACATGCTGGCATTTAGTATTTAAGAGGCACCCTTTTCTCCAAGTTGTGAGGCCCTGTTTAGAGTAATACGCTAAATCTAGTTTCCAAATAATCTGCCATGTTTTGCTATTGTTTTCAAAGTTTTCCAACCATGACTCTACTTAGAGAAGTGTGTTGAAAAGTTGGAACATCTGTTTGTCATGCTGTCTGCTGGTGAAGTTGTTCTGGTCAGGTAAAGCAGGTAACAGCTTTAGGGTTCTGTTCGTCACTTGTAGATTCCCTTCACTCTTGCAAATTGTTTCAACAATGAAGATCTCTTTGAAATTTGAAGGCTGAAGAATTGGGAATTTCACTGTAAATTAATATCTGATGGAAGTGAGACTCAGCCTAGAATCCTAAATGGCATGAAAACATCTTTTGAGTAGTAGTAACTCATGCACAAAGGTAGGTTCAGCCTTTAAATTTTAGTGATTCTTGTTTTAGCTATGTCTGTGACATTAGGTTAAATTCCAGAAGCCTGATCCAAATCTTATTAAATTCAGTGGGGGACTGCAGATCCAAAATGGCCTGATTTGGTTTAAACTTCTTCCATAATGAGAAAAGCTCTATCGTATGTATTGTTCCAGAGAAGAGGTTTCCTTGTTTGTTACTTGGCAATAGAACTTGTATTTGTAGTTGTGGACAGCTGACAGTAAAGAGAATTCTAACAAGATTGTGGATTTTGTAATTGTAACATACCTGTGCCTCCACGTAAATTTCTCCTTTAAAATTTTCATGCTTCTGTTCTCTATTCTGTCCTGCACCTTTACAGTATTGTGTAGCAATAGCATCAACCACATCATTCTAATTGTTGGTAAAACTCCAAAAGAGAGCCCAGAGTCTTGGTGAAGGTAAGTCTGAAAATTATGGGTGTGGGGAATGTGAGTGTTGGTTTATCACACAAGCTTACTAAAGCAAATGAATAACCTTGCTTCTCTGTGAATCCCCCCATTTTAACTCCTCCAGATAACGATGCTTAAACTTCACATAAATAGCTGGAATACTGTGGAGGGCCTGATAAGCGGATTTCTTCATCCGTGCTAAGTCTCCCTTATATCATATAGCTGTCCCATTATCTTGTGTGAAATGCTTATTGCAGTTTCTTCCATTGGGTCTCCTATATACATTATCTATAATGCATAATGGAGTGTGTGTATGAATGAAGGGCAATATCCGACAAAGCCTGAAAATTACTTGTAAGTTACAAGCATTGGAATCTTAATGGTATGATCTCATTATGTTAGGAAAGAAATTCCCTAGTATCACCCTTTATATTTTAGAGCTCGATTTATTTTTCTCTTTTTTTTTCTTTTTTTAATCTTCCACAGATTTAATCAAGCTATGTTAAAAAAGAAATAGATAATGGTGTTGAAGCAAGTGATAGGTTTTAAACCATGAGTTCTTTTTATCAATCTGCTCATTTAAAGGAACATTATCAGCTTCCAGCATGTTTTTTTTTGTGGGAATCATCAAATTAGGAACTCTTAAGTAGTATAATGCTACTAGTAGTAATAGTCCCACTTTTCCTCTTCAAGAGTTGTGTTCTAAACTCTGAAATATGGAGTATGTTTAATTTTTGAGTGCTCCAGTTTACTATATAGGTATTTTGAAGTTTTGAGGTTATTTGACAGCATTATTTCTGTGAGGGAAGAGGGAATAACCTTAGGTCTTGGTATATGCTGGTATTTTCAATCCAACTGTAATCAATAGATAGGTGTCAGAGAAGCTGTCTTGAGTTATCTAGGCAGCACTGTCACTGGAGGATTGTTCCGTGTTGTATGCTATTTGACACATTTATTTCGGCTATTTGAACATTTTTTGGCCTGTGTTTGTTTTTAAGAATTTTGAATACTAGAACTCTGCTCTTTTCCTCTGGAGACCCACAGTTTCTGTTTCTCTATGATTTCTGTTACAGTTGTGTGCATTGCCACATTAGCTTTTGGGGTTTTTTTGGTTTTTGTTTTTGTTTTGTTTTGTTTTTTTTCCCTTAACTGTCATTCATACTTGCATTTACTACAGTAAATAATTCCTTTCCATCATTGGTGCCTATGTTTTCCTATATTTCTAATTGGTTTTGTTTGGTTTTTTTTTTTGGTTTTTTGTTTTAAGGTTTGTCTTTATTCACTGTTAGGCAAGCTCTGAATATCCAGTCTTTGTTTAATTTTAAGTAACCATGGAATAGCCCTTCCAAGCAGATATATTCCATAATTGATATCCTTCAAGTTATGCCAGCATCTCTTTTGGGAATGGAGTGACTGGAACCAGATGAAAGACTCCAGAGAAGAGTTCAACTCAGGCTCAACTGGACTGTGTTGCCACTGTCTTTATGGGACTTGCCACCCCAGGACCTGGCTATGTAGGTAGCATTAGGACCATGGTTGGGCCTCCCTCTTCTCTCCCCCTCTCACAACCTGGCTCTGTGGTCTGAGGAAACAACTTCAGGAAGCAACCAGAGACCAGCTGGTACCAACAGCTACAAAAGCAGCACAGTAAAGGCTGGAGGCCATGCAGAGAGCAGTCTGTGCTTCTGCCCAAGGCCTTTGCTGTTCTGTGCTCCCTGGTGATGCACTCAAAACTTCCTTAAATTCTCTTCCTGAGTCCTGTCAGTTTTCACCCTCCTCAAGTTATGTCACCTTATTCCAGGCTCTTCCCTAAGCTTTCTGGTTAACCAAAAAAACCCATCCAGCATTCCTTAAACTGTCCAGATGGTTACAAGCCCTTGCTGTGCTCTTTGTATTTACCTTCAGCCTTTCCTCTGTTGTACTTAGAGTCTTTCCATGTTAGACTCTGGGAGAAATCACAGCTACATTTCTGTAGCTTTAGAAACTGCAAGAATAAATGCAGTTGTTACTACTGCTGGTAGTAACACTGGATGTCTCCTATGGTGTGGCACATAAATGTCGCTCTCAGCTGAGTATCTGAGGTTCAATATCTATCTACTTTTCCTTCCTCCTTCTAAATTATTTCTCATGTGACAGTTTTTGATAGATTGTTTCACCTTGAAGGCCCACTTTTCATGGGTATCGGTGGACAAAAGCCTTCAGTGGGTTTTTTTCTCAAAACCTTATTTCCATTTTGTAATTGTCACCAAATTTCTGTCAAATCTGTCCTTAAAAATAAAACTAAATAATATTGTTGTATAATGTCAGATGTTGTTAAATAGCTGTCGGGTACTGTATCCAGTAACATTTCTGTTGTGGGTGAGAATTGAAATGGCTATTGCATATGCAGTATTGAATTTTTAAAGGGCTTTTAGATACTTGTTAAAGTGTTAACTATTTTTATTTTTACTGGAATATAAGTGCCTTCAGCTATGCCAAGAAGCATTGAAGTGGTATTATATTTTGAATTGTTGCAAGGATCTCTTCTATAATCTTGCTTTCTAAGGCTTCTTTGCTTCTTAAAATACCTGTAATAAATTTAATATTTCTAAGAAATATTATCATCTTATTGAACCTGGAACGTAAGCTGCTAGAGACAGGGGAATTATAACATTTTTTGTAAAACACTAAGCATGTTTTTGGCACTTTAGTTATAAGGCATTTGTATAAAAGTTTTGTATGGTGTATTTTCAGTTGTCACTCCCACATCCCTACTTTCATGTATGCAACTTCTCCTAAAATTAGTTCTGACTTATGGTTGTGGGAGGACCCTGTTATGTCCACAGACCCATTCAGGTTACTGGATTTTCATGTGCTTATAAGACCGCAGCAATGAATGCACCACAGGGATAGCCTTCAGTAAAATTCTGTTATGCCTACATTGCTTTGAATGATGCATTTGCTTGTTAAAATGTTCAGCAATAATTCTGTAGGTCTGCAATAACTGTTAATTAGGATTGCAGATTTTCACCTCTCTGTATGCTTCTTTCATGTACAAAAAGATCTCTGTTGATGCTGTGGTTGCTTTTTTTAAAACCCCTGAGACTGTAATTGGGTGTGAAAAAAGGAAGTTGCTACCTTTGCATATCCTCCTGGGCCTGATCCTGGGATCCTTGGAGTGTGTGGTGCTTAAGCATGACTTTTCAGGATTTTTGTGCATAATGAATAATGAACATGAATAAAAGTTGCAGGACTTCATTCTAGGAGGTGTTTTGGAATTTTTTTTTATTTATTTAATTTTTTTAGAACACTATAATATTCTCTAAGTGTGACTTTCCAGTTTTTCTAAAGTAATTGTTATACTGTGTACATTGACACTCCCTGACATCTTAGTGCCTGCAGAAATGTTGGAGTTAACTGCATGAATTAAAACCCTAGTGTGTTTTTAAGTATTGAAACAGAGATTCAGGGAAGCAGATGTGGCATAGTTTGGAAGGAGGTTAGGAGTTTTGAGATTAAGCCAGACAGCATCTATAAAATGAAATCAGTGCTGCATGCTTGGGATGAGAAGTATGACCATCCTTTCTCAAGTCGCATTCTTAGGCACTGTTTTTCCAGCTGTTTCTGTCCGCTTGCATTTGTGGTACCATGACACAGACCACTAGAAGGATGAGTGGTCAACACTCCTTGTACTTTTCTGGACATATTCTTTTATGCATCATCCCTTCTTTCTTTTTTTTTTTTTTTTTTTTTGTGTGTGTGGTGTGTGTGTGCATGCATAAATAAAAGGAGGGGGTGAGCTAAAACTGTTCCTGGAAGTAAAATATTTCATGTTAGCTATAGTTTGGCATAAGATTGTTCAAAGTCTTAATGTTGCTAACAGTAATAAAAAGATTGTAATGTGACTGCCTGCTTTGTTGCATAGTTGCTTGGTAAGTGAAAGGGGAAAGAAATGAATGTTTTTGTTCTTTGCTGTATCCATGTCCCTTCTGGCCAGGAGCATCCTCTTAATTTCTTCCCTGCCTGCATGAGCTGTCAAACTCTCTCAGTTCCAATATATTACCCTCCATTATCTGAACTTTCACTGCAGTTTCACTGCAGTTATGCTCTCACTCTCTTTGGGTTTGGACTTTACAAACACATAGAAAGGAAAAAGCTCCAGCCAATGACTGATGCCAGTATAAGACACCTTAAGGGAAGGTATAAAAGTATCCTTTTACTCTGTGGTGATTGATTGCCTCCCCACTGTAACTTAGAAAACAGTGTTAAGAGTTTTTGGGAGGCGTTTGACAAACCAATTTAACTACTGTCCTGTATGGAGAGAATCACAAGCTCTCTTGTGCTTATAAGCCTACTTTGAGAGACTTAAATCTACTAAGAGCTGAGTTATGCGTGAAGCTGTGCAGGAGGTAATAATGTTATTTTTGTGTAAAAAGAAGTATGAAAAGAAACATAATTGTAAAAATTGATAACAGCTGAATTATAAAACATGGCCTTTCTGGCTACTATAATCTGTGAGAAATATTTGAACTGGGAACCAGAGACTGTTTAGTGATACATCTCTTAATGGGAACAAGAAGGATAGGAAGTAGTGATTGTTGTGCTGAATGGTGGAGATGTAGCAATGCACTCTTAGATGTACCCTTGTATTTGACTAGAAGCTGGTCTTTATGCTTTGCTGTGTTTGAGGTAGAGCAGTAAAGTCTTTCTTACTACTAAAAATGGTGCATTTGAATATGGATTTGCAGATGTGTTTTAAGACACATTTCATGTAGCACTAGAGTTATGTCTGCAAAGCTTGTCTGAGTCACTGGGTTCTCTCTCTCCCTCTTGGTATTCTGTGACAAGATTAAAACCCACCATGTGACTCCAGCTGAGCTATTGAACAAGGAGAACCAGAAAAGACTGCTCTTGCTTTTATTCCGAAGCTAAATTCTTTGGTCAGACTGATCTGCCATTAACAGAACCTTTAAAAAAAGAAAGAAAACACCCTCAAAAGTAACCGGGGCTTTTTGGTGTCACCTCCAACAAGAAGCAAAATCTTTTGTGTGTTGGAGATTGGGAAGAAATAGGTTCCCTTCTAGTCACAGTTCTTTTCTGGGTCTCCTCTGTTATGCCGACATAACTTCACATTGATGTTCATTCCAGCTGTTTCTTAAAAGCTCAGTTTTCATTGCATTTGAGCCTGGTGCTAGAAATATATAAGAAGGAAATAAGAGGTTTTTATCCATGTACCTCTTTCCCTATTTCTCTCTCTTTTTGTGTAGATAAAGCATAAGTATAAATGTATGTGTACATACTTGTATATTTAAGTGCGCACTCATGCACAGAATCCAGGTATATAACTAAACACATTAACCTAATATAAAAAGCTGAAAGAAAATTTAAGATTTGGGAACTATTTGTTTAGTTATTAGTAGGGAAAGATAATTTGGAGCTCTTGAAAAGGAAGAGCTACTGTACTTGCGCTAAACTGAACTGTGAACAATAGGAATAGGTAAATGCAACACCTTGGTTTTTTTCACTTTGCCAAAGTCTTTTTCTGTTCTGTTCTTGAGTGGTTTTAATGACAGACTGTTTTGAGGCATGTGAATTATGAACAGTATCCAAAATCTGAGCACATACCAGGAGCCATTTGGTGTATTTACGGACCCTCAACTTTTTTTAGAAATAACATAATGGTTATTATTTTATCATAATAAAAAGGTGCTGGCTTGTCCACATGAAATTATTAGTGAGCAGCACATTTAAGAAGATTAAATCTGTGTAGAGAGGCGTTTCAAAGTTGCTGTGTAATTAAAGCTTCTATTCATCAGCTTGGAGTACCTTCATTCTTAATTGTATGTAAGAATGACACTTTTGGGGTGGTAATAAGTGGGGAAGGACTGCTGGGTCCTTTCCGAGCCATTGGGAGTGTTATAGTAAATGTGACAAAAAATACGACGTCTGCTGAGAGAAGTGGAGAATAAATAATTGTGCTCAGAAACAAGCATCCGCAGAGTAGGCTCTCAAAAAGTAGTGGGTTTTGAGAGGAAACTAAATAATTATCTTTTGCTTTTCCTACTGGGGAGGTGAGAATTGTGAGTGGGACTAAAAGCTGCAGCTAGGTTGCTCCTTGGAGAGCAGAATTCTTGAATGAGATGTGGATATGCCCAGTTCAGATCCTAGGAGATCCTCGCAGAGGTGCAACACTTTGTGAATTTTTATAGACTTCTTCTGTTAATAAATTATATGTCATTCTCCCTCCTTAAGTGTCAGAAACAAGGTCATCTCTCTGGGTGCACTAGTAAATCCTCTGGACTTTGGAATTTTGCCCTGAATCAAGAAACTGGTAAGTTTTGTTCTTTTTCTTTAAATACCATTATTAAAGGTTCAAGTCCTATTTCTGTGATGTAAAACTGATTCATAGCCTAGTGCTTTGTGAGGAGTTACGCTCAGATGTCAGGATCTTGCTGAGAAATTGGGGCTATCCCATTATTGTTTTCACAATAGAAAGGAACTGTTGTGTGTAATGTGCACTGTAATACCTGTAATGCAAGTTTATATACTACTGTCTTACAAGCATATGTTATATCTGCTGTCTTCACTAGGTTTAAAGCGTGACACTGAATTACAGAAGAAATTTGATGCAATGTATTCAACACTCATATGACCCGCTCTACTCTCATAAAAGGTTGCTCCCTTGACATGATGAGCTTCAGAAATTGATTCAGGTGTACTGAGAATTGATTTGAGAAGTCTCTCTGGCCTTCTGGGACAGCAGTGAAAAGAAAGCTCAATAAGAGGATGTTGTAAAAGCAGTCTGGAGTAATAGGCAGTAGCCATAATCAAGGAAGTTGGAATAGGTGAACGTTCAAGGGGCACTTTTACTTTGAATTTGTGTTTTAACTGATTAGGAAAACAACATGATAGTAAAAGGAAGTTTAAACTGTAGAACTTTTCTTTTACTATTATTTTTTTCTCTTTTATGCTAGGTCTTTTAGGGAGGTACGTAAGCCACAATACCAAGACATCTCTCAGGCATATTCTTTCTTTCTTTTCCTTCATTATGTCTTTCTTGCTGAAATATCTTCTCTCTTGGTTATGCTGGTAGAAAAATCACTTTTTATCAAATGATTTTCTGATGTTTAGGAAAGGATACACTCTGCCAAAGAAAATGGTGTAGTTGGCTGCACAGAAGTTGCTACATATGAAAAATGAAAGAGAATAAAACAAACTTTAAAATAACGGAAAAAAATATATCTTGTCTACTCTCTCCTGGTCAGTATTCTTAGTAATTAAAGTAACAGATTTTTAACTTTCCTGGTCAAATTAATGATGCTATTTTTTAATATCTTTGCTTATTACTGAAGGGCGCAGTAGAAGCTAAATCTGGAAGAGATTATAGATAACCACTTGACACAGATCCTGGGCTAAAATGCTAGACTGTAACATGGAAAAACAGTGTCAAAAATCCACCTCAACACAAAAATTGTATTTTCAGGTAAATTGAAATTTATGTTTTGCAGGGCAATGAGCAAATTATTGCTAGTGTGGCAAATCAGAAAACCTGAGAACCATTTTATTCTAGGTTTTATTCTATGTATTTCCTTTAACCTGACCTGCGTAAGAAAACCTAACTTGTTTGTATGTCTTATGTGAATGACTGGGGAGACTAGCAAGGCTTCTTCAAAACTGGATGGAGGTTTTGTGAAAAACTTCTAACTCCAGGAGCTGCATTTCCCAAGGAAATTTTTGAAGCAGGAGCTGTCATGCAGTATGCTCCTTCGTATTACAGAGGAGACAGTCGAGGCCCAAATAGGTAGTAATTTCTGTCAGGAATCAAACCAATTAAAGGGGCATAAATAGACACTTCAGTCCACTGATTCCAGGATAGATAAACCTGCATATGGCTCTTTAGAGGTTTGAAGTTACCTAAGGCTTAGAATAATGTATAAAAACATTGGCCTGTCAAGCCCAGTATATTGACGGAGAGTTCTTATTGTTATCCCTTTATCCTTTGGATACATCATTCAGTTTTCTCCCTTCCTTAGACACCTTTTTGTTTTTTAGTTCTCTCCTGGGATTGTTTTATGAAGTGATTTTCTCCACTGAGCATGCAAGCACACTTGTTAGGATTTGATATATGTAAGCCATATATTTTATTATGGTGGATATGTTCATATAGGGTTCTTATTGATTTTCTTGTGTCCTAGTCAATGATGAAGTGAAGCAACAATAAAGCATGGGTGCTTTATGTGCTGGGTTTGTTTTCTTTACCTCTCCTGCGACTTGGACGCACCATTTAAATTTTTTTAGATATGCCAGGTGCGGTGGAGAAGAAATCTTTCAAATAAAACAGCGTAGGATCACAGCAGTAACTGCTGTTAGCTGCTTTGTCCTTTTTAGAAACCTCTTGTGTGCTGAGAATCTTTTTCACTTCAGTTTTTCTTTTACCTCATACGAAGTTATTTTGGAGCTTTGTTCGTAGAGGGTTTATTCCCATTTTCAGTGAAGCCAGTGCTAAAATTCATATTGATTGAAGCAAAGGTTAGACACAAATAAATAAATAAATGCCTAGTATGAAATGATGTCAGAATACATTAGTTTTTGCAATTGTGTTAAAATGTTGCTTATCTATTTAGTGATGTTGCTGAAGAAGTTTTGACATTATGTTGTTAAGACGACAGAATATTTTGCTTGGCACTCTAAACTTGTACTACCCAACTTGTAGATGAAATATGTGTTTTCTCCATGCTGCAAAAACTTGAATACCTGTAACTTAATTGTACAGATGTACTGCTATACAGCATTTTATGCATGTACATTGTGTATGCCCAGTAAGGCAGAATTGATGAAAAAAAAAAAAAAAAAAAAAACCAAAATCCATGACAACATTGCAAGAATGTGAGAAGCTTGATTGCATGTTATTGCCTTCTTGAGGTTTGGGTCAGTAACCTGAAATACTGGCAATGCAGCTCTGCTCTAGGTGAGTCAGCACTAGCTCTATCAAGCAACAGAACTTGAATGTTCTCCACTTGGTCACTGAAGAGTAGGCTTTGCACTTGCCTTCCTTGAACTGATCTCCTTTTCTTTGTTTCGCTTTCTTAGTTCTGCATCTGAAATTAAAAAAAAAAAATAAAAATAACAAGTCTTTATTTCCTAGTGAATAGAGATTGCATCTCTCCTCCCAGGGCTCGCTCAAGGTCAGTAACAGCTTCTGCAAGAATGATTTATTGACTTCTCTACTCTGACCAGAATTAAAGCCGTCACCAAAGGGCCTGTAGTCCCTAGACACCAGCTTGGCCTTCTTAGTCAATGTGCCAGAAAGATGGCTTTAGTTACATAGCAATTAAAAGACTTATTTCATGGTGAGTAACTAAGGGGAAGTAGAGGGTGGAGAGAAAAAGGTTAACACGCTTAGGCAGAAATAGTACAAAGCAGTAATTATGTGCTTGTATAGAAGTCCCTACTTTCCCATCATTTCTCTCTGCTTTTCATTTTCTGCTTCTGCTTTCTATATGTCTCTTGATTTATTGAACCATCTTTGGGGGGAGCCTTGGAGGCTTTATGAAAAGGGTAAATATTACTGGGCTAAAAAAACCTGAGTTTACTTCATGGCATCTTAAACCTTATTTCACCAAGGGATCAAGGGCTATGTAATTGTGGACAATTCTACCATCCGTGGTTGTCTTTCAGATTTTTCCCCTTCCAGCTGTGGACCTGTTGGATAATTTAATTCAAATTTGGTAGGAAAGGTAACAACCTCCAGAGTGCAGAAGAGGGGTGCCCTTAGTTCTCTGCTGAGAAAACTGTAACAGGTATAACCTTTAGTAGGCACTGCAGGCTACAAGTGAAAAAGCTCTGTTGTGTAAATCGTAACTTGAAGGAAATTTTAAGTTCAAGTTTGTACCTTGTTGGAAATCAGCTGGCATACAAGGTCATAAGGAAACTGACTTTATCACTTCTTTCTCATGGTCCTACTTGTTTTGCAGTCAGCCAGCTGCTTAACATCCATGGAAAAGAGATTTCTCTGTGGAAATTAGTGTGATGTCTATGTGGATACCAAAGGCATTTTAGTAATACAATTCTTATTGTTGGAACCAAGCTTATGTAGAATCAAAGCATTAAGATGTTCTTTGACTTTATGGTGGTTTTGGAGAATTAATGTCTTCTCATGCTGTAGTCTTCTGCACTGTGATATGCCAGGAAGGAAACAATGGTTTTGCATGGCTGATTGAAATTCTGTGCTTTTCTCACCACTTACTGGTTTGTCTTGACGCTTGATGACTGGTGTATCGCATGACGGACTCCAGGCCTTCAGGTCTTACAGAACGGCCATTTAGCATCACTTACTAAATTACACTAGGTACATGGTGCTGGCATTATGAATTTTACCTTGTTTGGCTTCAGGGGTGGATTGTATCAGGGAATGAATAGTTTAGCAGATCTGAGTATATCTCTTTGTTCTGGATAGAGCAGCCAGTTTTTAACTGGTCTTGTAGGACACTTGTAGATGTATTTTTTTTAGCCACAGTTTCCCAGCTGGTTTCCCACAGTGAAAAATTGGTGTCAAAACTCAATTAGTGACACTCTGGGGATTGAAATGTGAAACAAGCCCTGTTTTGCTAGATTCAGTAAGTGCATAAGTAGTTTTTATTCCAAATAAATAGTATAAAGAAAATAATAATAAACTTAAATAGGATAATCACAAAGGGAGTAAATGCCATCTTAGACTTGCTAATAAGTCTGTGACATAGCTATGAGTTGAACTCCTGTCGTAGTTTGAGGCCCCTCAAACAGTTCTGTGCACCCCCCCCCCTCTTTCTTCCCCAGTCCCGGGGAAATG
>JASSUY010046535.1:0-12975 GCA_032466535.1 Forpus xanthops | reverse complement strand
ATCCTCAAATAATCAAACCCTCAAATCCTTCCCATCCTCATCCTCAAATAATCACCCTAGCTTCAAAATTTAATAGCCATATTTACAGAATAACTTTACTCTTTTAGTTTAAACTGAGTCAATTATATTGGGAAGCTAAAAACTAAAATACTCACTATATAATAATAAATAATTTTGCCATGGTTTTCATGTTATTAACAGTACATTAAAAATTCAAACATACGTAATTTTAAATCTTAGAGTAAGTTTATCCTTTTTTTGTCATTTTTGTAAGACAATACAACTGTTCTAGGCCTCTGCATTTGGCTTTCATCAAGGTATTCACTGCAATTAATCCCTACAAAATCAATTATAACTGAATCAATGAATGAAAATCAAGATGGCTAATTGTCAAGAAAACTGCTATTCAATAGGATCACAACTCAGTCCCATAATTATCAAAACTAATTTGTTTCTATCTGTATGAAATTACAACATTATTTCTTCTTGCTAGAATCAACAGATAATCTGACATGAATTTTTCAGACATTGTATACTTTACAAGAAGTTTACTGATTAAACACATTTGTTACTTTCCAGTTGACAGTACTAACAATTGTTCTACTCATGCAAGCAGATGATGTAAAATTCTACAGTAATAAAAGTACATAATACAAGTGAAATATTTTAGGAGTAACATTCAGTGGAGATTTAAATTTTCATTTCTATCTCTGCAGCAATTCTTTGCATGCAGCTGAAGTTGGTAGAGACAGAAAACTGATATTATCTAGTAATCTGAGTGAAATAACTAGGTGATCTTTGTCAGTCAAATTTCAGCAATCCCAAATGATTCCCCATCTAGATAGCCTCACTGCCAGGCCAAAATTGCATTGGTTTTAAGAAATAGAAACATACAGCTGCTGATTTTAAGAAATAGTCACCCATCATTAGTGTCCTTGAAAACACTAGCAGATAAAACAAATCTGGAAAATGAAAGAAAATATTTCCATAGAAATCAGGAATAAGCCAGTAAAATAGTTTCTCAGCATAAAAATGAGAACCTGCAGAGCTGCTGCAATTTTCTGGGCTCACATCAGATTTGGAAAGAAATGATGGGACATTTAGAACAAAATGTATCCCACTAAAAAAATGAGTTTCCTCATTTGGCCACATTTAACTGTTTGGCCACACCGAACACTATTTAGAAACTGAAATAGGAAGCCATTACTTGGTGCATAAATTAGAGATAGCCTTATAAAATGTTTGATATTCAAGTCTGTTGCATGTATTATAAAGCAAGGGCCCTGTATAATAAATCCTAAGCTATAAAACTGCTAAATTATTCTTTATAAATTAAGCTAGTCATTCCACAACTTAAAACAGTTCTGAGGCAAAGACTCTTAAGATTGTCTGGTACTTGACATCTGCAAGTAGATTATTGTCCAGTGGTTGTTTTTTTTTGTGTGAGTTTTTTCATTTTACTGTAGTTTGTTTGCTTTGTTTTAGTTTTTGATTTTTTTTTTTTTTTATGAGCAATATGGGATTCTGCAATAGTTACCTGTGTGGCTTATTCTTTAATTTCACTATGGAAAACACAGAGTCTGGAGAGTTATTCTTTTATTATTATTATAGCTTTTATTTTAAGTGATGTGATGTTTATAAACAAAGAAATATTTTCAGTCATTATTTCCACATTTGTAAGATTAAGTAATGATATGGTAAGACATCTAAAACATTTCAAACTTAGGTATTGTAACCATGCTATTAAAGCTAAGGGAATATTACTATGTTTTTTCTGAACTTCACTTTTTGGCAAAATGGAGATAAAATTTTCCCCAAAGCTTCCATGGAAAGAATTCTAGATAGCAGTTCCACAGCCCATCTATGTTCAGTAAAATTATTATGCATATTTTGAAAATATTTGTGTCATAGAGAATGAGCCCTAAGAAATAGATCTGACATAATATTTGGCATTATATTTTCATGCCAAATTAAAGGCTTAAGGAAGGTAAAAGTAGATAGGTACAATCCAAACATCCCTTCCTGGCTTATATGCTGCACTTTGGTAGGTTAAGCAAATAATTTATTCAAAAGAAGAGGAATATGTAGCTACTGGGGGACTGCAATGAAAATGCACAAAATATTATAGAAGCTACTTCATAACTTCATCCAATCTCAGACTTTTTTATCAGTAATTTTAAAAATTATCCTTTAATAAATGTCTTCCCCTCCACACTACACAGCTAAAATATTCTGAACTGATTTTTCTCAGCCTTTTTTCTAAGTACAAAGATCAAACGTTATTGCCACTGCCATTCCAAAACATTACTGCTTATACCAGACAAGAGTTTGGTTTCAAGTATCATGAAGTGCCTGCATTCTTTTTTATCCAAAAAGGCTACTAGTAGAATTCTAATCCAAATGCCATTCAGTGATGGGTGATGCTCCTCTTTCTTTCCTCTTGGAAACAATCATCCAGACATTTTGGAAGATTACTTTTCAGTGGCCACCATGTGTCTACAAATAAGTCAGTATTCATTTCAAGTATTATTTGTTTAAAGTAACAGTGAGAAAGCCGAAAATTTGCAACCACACCTTTCCGCCGCAAATGACACATTAACTTCATGAACACTGATAAAGTTTTGTTTTTAATGGTTTCTCAAACTACAGTTGTTTCATTCACTGGTCTCTGTCTACAGCTTGGATGGTGTATTTAAATGCTTCCTCTAGGACTTCCACAAATCACAGATAAAGTTGTTGAGCACTGTTATTGCCTTTTATGTCTGCAGCTAAGAAAATGTTTGGACATCTGCTTAATGAGTCAGCTGAGGCTCTGTTGGTACCATACCATTAAGTATCTCATCTCCCTTATTAACAGCATACACATATCATCAGTTCAATGACATCCTTTGGCAGCTTGCCAAATCTCCCATCAGACAAATGTTTGCTTACCTATGTTGCTTGATGGGCTGGGTTCCTCTGTCAGGTGACAAGGCCTCTGGGAAAGACTGAGGGCCTGAAAAACTAGACTCCATAACTTTGTGAAGAATAGGCCCAGGATGCCTATCTGTTTTTGAATACTGTAGCATAGAGAATAAAATTAATTAATACACAAAAGGCAAAGTATATTATTGATGCTGTTCAGTCAGAATTCATACTAGAGCAGTATAAGAAGTGCTCTAATGCATTTTTAAATTAAAATTAGGCATTGCAAGTAATACATTCATTCACTATTGCTTATATAGCAGAAAGCACCTACAGTCCTTATCTACATTACTTTCTCCACATCAAAATGCTGATACCTGCATTAGTAACAAAATTACTGATTGATGTGCCACAATGATAGGGAACACTGATCCCTTTGACTAAAAGCCTATTTTTGTGGCTGTCCATGCAGAGGCTGAGATCACAAAACACATCTCAGAGGACAATCAGCACCTCCTTTGATCATTTAGTGGTTTAATCAGCATGCATAACTGAGACAGCATTTGTATCATCAGATAAGTAATAAAAATATTTGAATCCTATCTACAGAGCCAGATACCCTTTCTGAACAGGTCTGAAAACTATTGACCCCTGAGGAACTGTGCTAGCAAAAACAATGTAAACATAATTTTTCTTGTGACAGTTGTAGTCTTTGGGCACATAGTGAGACACAAAGGTCTGTAAAGCTGACACCGGACAGGAATAAGAACAGATTTTCTTCTTCTTGCTTTGTGATCCAACTGGAAATTCAGCAAAAAATGTCTCTGATCTGAATTGATTCAGAAAATCAAAGCATAAAAAGCTGTATTTTGGCATAGAAAAATAATCATTCTTGCTTTTGGTTACTGGGAAATATTTCAGAGATATGAGAGTTTACCCACATTGCGACTCAGATATTTAATTTTTTTATGTCCCATTACAATGACTTGCACTAAAACTAATTGGTCTATTTTATTTGAATCCATTTTTTCTGTATTAAGTTTGTATTTTTTGTACTAGATACCTAGATATCCATGTTATCTTTACAATAAATTGGTCTTGTGGAAGCTATTACATAATTAAGTATTTTAAAAAGAAAATACAAATTCTAATAGTAATACACAATTATTTTGTTGCCTAACAAATGATCAGTAACTCCTTAAAAATATCTAATTATTTTCTGATTCTCACTTATTCTTAGGTACATTTCCGCATACTTCAGCAAATCCAAAAGGAAAGTCATACAAGATTATTGTCTTAGAAAAATAGGTTACATGTAATTTTAGTTCATCTACTGAGGCTTCTTATGACTGACTTCTATAGCTAAAATAATAAATTTTTCTCTAATGCTCCTATCCCTCTTTTTATTGTGTGAAATAGCCACAAAAACAGGGCTGCTTATGTGCTTCTGAAGGCAAAGCTAATGAGAGTGACAATAGGCAAAATGCTGCTGCATGCATGACATAAACACAACTGAAATAATACAGAACATATTCCACTCTTACTTCTTTAAGTTATAATGACCTTAGTTGACACTTGTAAATGTAAATAAAATACAGAAAATTCAGACAGAAGTATAATTTTTCAGGTACTTCTGTCTTTGAAGGTTTTAAAGTTTAATTGTTATCCTGCCAGCTGCAGAAATGAAACTGTGTTTGATTTCTGACCTGAATAAATCAATTTGAGCTATGTTAAGAATGGGTTGTTAGTGCTAGAAAGCTTCTTCTGTCCTTTTTCATGTTTGTTCATGATACCAAATTGAAGGTCTGAATAGCTTATAAAACCATGAGTATGATGTGAATCATAAAGGCTAATTAGAGATAAGCTGAGCCTTTTGCTACGGGTACGATAGGTGTAGGCAGGAGCAATGTTACACAGGGTCTTTCCTCACCACAGGTGAGGAAAATCAGGAGGCCCAAAATCTGCCCTGATGATAAATAGCAATCTATTCTGAAGGTCAAACACCCAGCATCACCCAGGCACAGCCTGCAAAGGATATTTTTTTTTCCTTAACTAAATATTTCTTTTATGCCATTTTCAAATATACCACTTAACAATTACCAAAACAGCCAAAACATTAATTACAATGAAAATATTAATCGCAATTTAAATAGAGGGCGTGAATATGCAGTGAATTTGAACAATGCAACTGAATTTATTTGGATGTAACACATTATTCATACATTTTAATATGTTTAAAAACATCTCGGTTTATTCTCCATTAGCTTAAATGTAAGTGCCACATCCCTTCTCTGAGATAATCTTTGGAGAAAAATACCCTCAGATCTCTGTAAGGAGTTTACAGCAGTATCAGTTGGTGCCCCCGGAAGTATAGTATACCATACTGGGATTATTCTCTAACTGTATCACAGCAGAGCCCATCACAGGGCTTCCACAGCCAAGTTCTCACCTGGGCAGAGCTTTGTGGAAGCCTCTGACTGTTGTGATCTATTCAATACTCAGCCATGATGGAGAATAAGCTGTGAAATGCTTTCAGTGGACTGTTCCAGTAGGTTGAAAGCATCATTGAAAGCTTATATGTATTATTTGGGGGGTTTTATGGTTTTATTGTCTTCTTGTTTAATTATTTGTGCTTGTTTGAGCAAGTACTGAGAAACGCTCCTGCATATGGCTAAACAAAGAATAATGATAGCATTAAAATAAAACATTTTGCAAATTTTCACATTTTCATGGTTTCATGGAGAAAATAATCTCCACGTTGCATGCAATTACTTAGCACTCTGACAATAAAATTCCACCCCTGCTAGTTAAAGTTAAGTATATCCATGAAGGCAGCCAGGGCCGGCAGACTAGAAATCAGCCTCTGTCACTGACCTACTGTATGACTGTGAGCATGCAATTTCTCTGCTCCATGCTCTGTATTCTTTACTCTAAAATGTAGGCTCCACAGATAATTTATGCCGGTCAAGTGCTACAGAATAGCTCAACACTGCTGTCCTGTTTTCCAGTTTTTATGCAAAATAAAATATCCATCCCCTCCCCAGGCTTTTTTTAGCCCTTTGTCCTCTGTGATTTTCCCAAAATAGTAATAATGAAAATTAAAGAAACACACACAGCATCGGAAGACAGGTGATCTGGGGATCCCATTTCAAAAAGGACTGATGAGGCAAAGGAGTCAGCTTTAAATTACATTCAGAGAGGGTGTCTCAAGGAGGTAAAGAGCCAGTGATTTTTCTGTACTGGCTGACCTTGCATATAAGCCCATCAGATAGCTATTTTTAACATCCTTACAGGTGTTCCCATATGTGTTACATGTTTACTTGCAAACACTAGCCGTAGCCAGAAGCCAGTAAATTCAAATTTGTCTATTCTGGCAGTTCTTCCCAAGTAGTCATTAAATATAGAAGAAATATATCTTGATCTTAGCTTATAAATCATATTGTAACTTAGCTAAAACCACAGAGTGATCTTTTAAAAGATTCAAGTGCAGCTGTTGCTCAACAGATATTAATTGTAACTCTACCACAGTAACTAAACAAAATTTATTTCTACTATCAACAAAAAGCAAAACACAGAAAGAGCTACTGACTGCAAGCTATTAGTAACAAGTGTGATGAAAAGTCAAACCATATACTACAGCATGAAAAGCATATTAACCACCTCAGAGGGAAAGTGATGGGGAATTAATAGATTCACCTAGTACCATTGGAGGAGGCATTAAAATCCACAAAGATAAAAAAAGCTTAAACAACCATGACAAATCTCAGAATCACTACAGGAATGGCAAAGCTTCAGATGCCTGGTGTTTTATTTTATGGCTTAGTTTTCTCTTTTAAATTTTTTGTTTGATTTTTTTGTTGGTTTTTGGTTTTTTTTTTTGTTGCATGACATGTTTTTCAAGTTACTAATATTTAAAGAAGCAATCTAGTAAAGGTAGAATAAGGAGCTAGTAATTAGGAGCATGACTAGAACTCATGAAGACTGGTGAACTACAGAAAAACAGAAGGGCCACAACAACTCCTCTTGCCTCGTGCATAGTATACAACAGGGCACAGAGCACTTGCTTTTCTAAGAGAGGCAGATGAGGATGTCGATTTACTTCCTTTTGCCTATGAGGGCATCAAACCTTTTGCTGCTGTCTCATGAAGCACACTAATTAATTATCTTTTGATGACAATATAATTTCTTTGAGACAGAGTACATATTACTAGGAAGTTCTAAGTTTCACGCATTAGGTGAAATAAATATGAATCTCAGGTATGTCAAAGATCCCGCACCCACATTAAAAACTGTCACATCTATCTCTTCCTGACTGAAGAATTATAGTAACATTCTCAGTGCATTAGTATCCAAATCCAAGATGCTAGAAAACCTAGCAAAAAGTATATTGCTGCCTCAGTATTTGTGAAAATCAGTGGACTTAAAAGAGATCCAGAATGCTGTTTTCAGTACACAGTATTTTTAATGCTATTTGCATCCTTTACAAAGTAATGCAATCGACTCTGAGAGAAACAGACTCAGCAGAGGTGAGTACAATTACCAACTGTTCTCAGGAGGAATTCAGAGAGAATACATCTACCCTGACCAAATCTAACCCATTATTTTTACCTTTCAGAATCACAGTAGGGCAGAGGAAAGAAGTGGAGGAGATGTAACGCATCTGAGTGTAGGAAGAAAAAGCATATGATACATCAAAATACAGTCAATGCAGAAAAAAAATAATCTTTATTCCCTGCAATATCACAAATGACAGGGAGGAATCCATGTTTTAACTTAAATGCTTAACTCTCCTTGCATTCTTCCTCAACCTCAGGGCCTGCCAAGATGGGTGCTGAGATGTGGCCATTGTCACTTGTGTTTACACTGTTGATCAGAGTGAAACCTCAGAGTGACTAATTTCTCAAATGAAGACAATTCTAAACAGCCTACGTTTTTCAGTTGGACAGTTCTTTTTTTTTGCTGAATATCCTTTTGCTTAACTACAATATCTGCATCTGAAATATCCTGCCATATAGATGTTCAATGAAACTGAGGGAAATTCCAGCCCTTCAAATCATATTCTTAAACACTGTCTTCAGAATAAAGATTGCTGCAAGGCAGCTGTTAACCTCGGATGCGGCCAGAGAATTCTGATACAAATGGAGAGTGTTTTGAAAGAAAACATTCAGAGCTTTTAACCTGTGTATGGTTCTCATAATGGTACTAATGTAAAAAAAGTTTTAATTGGCACAGAGGTTGGATATCATAGGTCTGAAGTCCTTTTCCTTCTGCAGTAATAGAAGCAGCTGCAACTATAATGAGTTCAGCTAGAATAAAATACAAACTTTAATTCATTTTAATACTTGCTTCAAGAATGAAAGGTGTGACTTCATGCTAATAGCACTTCGATACATTCACTTGTCTTCTCTCATTTTAAAAAAGACTAAAAATTGTCTTTGAAAATAAGTAATGAAAACTAAATATTTTCCTAAAGTCCAGACAAGGGTGTAAAGACAAAAAAAAAAAAAACGTGGACAAAAAATGGAGAAAAGATGTGGAGAAAAAGTCCAGCTCTTTACAGCCACAAACTGCTTGAAATACTGTCTCCTATACCATGAGTTTTGGGAAATATTAAAACCTGTTTCTAAAGCAACTCAACACTGGGAAAGATCCATGCAGCCATTCCTAAATATAGCAACCTCTGAGTCAAAATAGGATGGCTCCTTCAGAGCAGACATTACTAGAATAGTATGCAGTTATTCTTAGGTTTACACCAATGTATTCTTTTTCTAGAAGAAAAAGCAGGATGAAAAACCTGAAAGCATCACCATTCAAATAGGCAGGAGAAAGATATGGGAGAATCGTTTAAGGAAAGAGGGAAAGGTGATATACATATAAGTAAGACAGTTTTTCCATGTGAGAAGAGCACAAGAAGCACCTACCAAGATTACATAACCCAAAACGCTATACTGGAAGACTAGTTTCCAGAAAACAGCCACCTTAATTTATTCAAGTTTATTTACTGGTTCCTGCAAATAAAGAGAACTAAGATTTCTCCCCAGATCCATGAGGTAGGAGCTGCAGATGAGAACTGAAGAGGGATCATACCCCAGCAGTGACTGTCAGAAAGGCAGTAGCACAGCCGCAGGAGGGAGCAGTGGGAGCGTTCTTCTCCCTGTGGCAATACTTGGTCCCTTTCCTGCCCAGCAGATAATGCCTAGGGCAGGTCTCTGGTCTCTGGTGGGGAGCCACTCAGCCATTCCTATAATATGCCATTTCAAGTTCTTATCTGCTGCCTTGCTATCCCCCCTGCCCCTTTTCTCCATTCCAATCTGCCAAGTTTTCTAAATATTTTATGAACTGCCTACATGCATTCCTGCACTAAAATCTTGCTAACAATAGAAACCATTATTACCTTGCACTGTTACACTACATCCTGCACAAGGTCATTCTGTTTGTCTTCCTTAGTATCTTTGCTCCCAAAGGGAAAATGCACTAATGGCAAGAAAACAGCTGCCTGCAAGCAGCCATAAGAACAAGAAAACAGTGTATTAATTACCAGCACTGAAAATGTCAGTCTGAACAGCATTAAAAACAGAAAAGCAAAATTGGATTAAAATAATAAATAATAATAATAGCTTTCAATCTCTAGTATCTGGAATCTACAAACTGCTACTTCAGCCATTATGGCTATTGTCATAGCAAAAGAAAAAGACTTAAATAAAGCTTGTTGATGTGTTTGTCAGATGCTCAGAAGACATCAAAGAGTTCATAGTGATGGTGGGTTGATGAAATATTGCACTAAAGTACAGTGAGAATAAAGCAAATAACATATTCTTAGTGCTAACCAAGACCTACTTTATATTAGAACAAAAGGATAACAGAAGATCTTTACAACTTTACCTTTTGTTGCCATCGTTGCAACACAACACACCCCAATGCTTCATTTATTTTTTTTTAAGGGGCTAGAAGGGGCTGTATGACTGAATGAACTGAAAGTAAAACAAAGAATTGCACAAAGTTCCTTAAATTGTCATTATGTCAATTTAGTGAAGCTACCTACCTACTTGAAATAGTGTATTTTTCCTCAAACTTAGAGCATATCATGACTACAATGGTGGTCAGCCCTTTAAGCATTGCTAAGGTACTCTTTTTTAAACAAACAACCCTCCCCGAACAAAAACAACCCCAAAACCTAACATCTAAGCATTTAGAAAGGCTTGAATAAAACTTATGATTTCCTATTATATTGCTACCAGGTTCGTTCTCAATTTTTCCAAAGATTTTGTTCAAATAAGACATCACTAATTGCATATGTCCACGGAGAAGAAAATGTCATGCATTGGAAAATAACTTATATCAAGGGCTAAATAAATTAGTCGTCTTCAAGTTCCCTATTTTAAATACACTTTATGAATTTCATGATTATGGAACTGTATTAACTTATGTGTAACTATATACAGAAAATGACTAACTACATTTCAAATTTAGTTTGAACAAACTAACCTCTTTCTGGTATCAAAGTCCTTTTAACTCAGACCCAGGAAAATGAGACCATCTGCACAGTCTTCTCTTGAGCACTAGTGTATATGTGTAAATTTAGATCTAGATTTTGAATCTACTCTGAATTAACTGTGACAAATCTTTACATTTTTCGTGCAGTAACATTAATTATTGGAAGACTTGAAATCACCTAAGATCAAAGACCCCCACTTCAGCTGTAAGCCATACATATGAGCTAAGGTATTGTTGAAAAATCTAATACTAATTTCCACTGCTGGATGCAGAGTTAGAGAGCTCAGTAAGGAATGTTACATGAACAAAATGTAACGGGACCCACTGAAATAAATTCAGAAAAAATCCAGCTTAGTGTTTTTCATGATCAGGTCTGATAGAAAACATTTTATGAAAGAGGTGAGAATTTCTTATTCTCATTGCTCTGATGCTAATAGCAACATGGCGATGTGCTGCCATCAGCAGCAGGAACTCAGCCAGGCTATTAAGTGTTGTAGCTGGCAGGATTACTTACATTTTGCAGCTGGACTTGGCTTTGTGCCATACACTCTGACTTTGCCATCATACTGGAAGCATTTAGGCTGTAGGTTTTCCTATTCTGTGTTTCTTTCAGCTGTTCATGAATTTGCTTTGTTTGTTTCCTGCAGAGAGAAATAAAATTCACATGAGAAAGAGCTAGTCTGATCTTCTGCTATAGCCATGGTATTTTTACAGCCCTGGTTCCATTTGTTCAAAATTTCACTATAACAGATTAAAAAAGCTAAGCTATTTCACTAGTGTCTAATATTTCAATGCTTTCAATGCAGTGGTCATTTTCTGGCAAGGCTTAAGAAAGGAAAAAAGAGCTCTTCTGTTTAAAATATCTTCTATTCTCAGATTATTATAATGGTATTCTAATTTTTTCTGTACTGAATTTTGTAAGATCATCTATTAAATATTTAACAATAGCTTGCAAGTAGTCTTGAATATTAAAAAAGCATTTTGCTCAGATTAAGAACAAAGATTTTGGCAAATAAAGCAGGCATTAGCCCATGCTGGCTATATAAAGTGTTGAAGAATCAAAGATTTCTGCTAGCTAATTAGTCTGACCTATAACCCACTATCTTGCATAGACCAGCTTTTGCTTACAAGTTTAAACCTTGAAAAAAAAATGAGTAGGTTATCTGCAGCTGTGTTTTTGACATATTAGACTATGATCCACAATGTCAGAGCTAGGAATACCACCAGCTGAATCACTTGCAATATACAGGAGATAACTATGCTATTAATAATGGATTTCTGTTTCTGCCACACTGTATTGACAAACTGAGTTTTAAAGTTCTGTCCATGATTGAGGATATGAGGCAGCAAACTTTGTTTAAAATATTTTTTTTACCTTCCACAAACAGGTACCTAGCTCATCTGGGCAAAAACTGTTAGCAAAACATATTTAAGGTCTTTTATCCATTTCCATTTTTCTGATAAGCTACATTTTCTGAGACAATTCGTTTCAAATGATCACTAGAAATAAATCCAATTCTATTTCCTTCTTTCCTTCTTGCTTTCCTTCCTGCTTTCCTTCATTCCCTCCTTCTCCCTAGAAGATGCGTCTCTAGCAGTCAACCCACACAGGCACTGGAAACAGCCCAGCAAGGTCAAGGAATTGCTGCAGCAGCAGCAGCACTTCATTACGCCAACAGCAGCTTTTAGACAGCAATTTGTGTGGAGCCATATTTCAGAGGAAGTGATTTCAGGGCAGTGTTGATAAGAAATAAAGGAAATGTAGTATTTCTATCCAGAAATGTGAAACTTTAGCAAAGAAGCTTCAGAATCATTCTAAAAAACTGCTTGTGATTTGTTGCTGAAAGCCTTGTGACTTTGTCAAATTTGATAGCACCTTACTTGATACAGACCAATGAATTTGACACTGACTGAAACATAAAAGTAATTCTAGCTGCTTCCAGTGCAGCCTGTTTTTAGCTCAGGAAGGTGTAAGAAACCAGAGGAAAATGACTTACTCAAGTGGGCAAAGGAGAAGACAGTGAGAAAGGACAAGTTACCTCACATGAAAGCAAGCAGTGAGAAGTATCACAATTGACATATTCAACGTATCTTGTTCAGTATAGTTCAGCAAAGGACACATATATTTTTCCATTAATCTTGCCTCTAAAATAGAGAAGCATCAATTTGATAGGTGGACCACTCAGTGGATAAAGAACTGGCCGGATGGCCACACAAAAAGTGTAGTACTCAGTGGATCAATGTCAGGCTGGAGACCAGTAACAAGGGGTGTCCCTCAGGGATTGATGTTGGCACTGGTCTTGTTCAACATCTTTGTCGGTGACATGAAAAGTGGGATTGAGTACGCCTTCAGCAAGTTTGACAATGACACCAAGCTCTGTGGTTCAGTTGATATGCTGGAGAGAAGGAATGCCATCAAGGGGAACCTTGACACACATATGAGGTGGGCTGATCCCAAAATTATGAAGTTTAACCGTGACAAATGCAAGTTCCTACAGCGTGGGTCAGAGCAATCCCAGGCACAGCTACAGGTTGGGCAGAGATGAGATTCAGAGCAGCTCTGAGGAGAAGGACTTG
>JASSUY010046532.1:24631-34928 GCA_032466535.1 Forpus xanthops | reverse complement strand
TCCATTGCTGGCAGTGTTCAAGGCCGGGTTGGACATAGCCTTGGGTGGCATGGTTTAGTGGGAGGTGTCCCTGCCCAAAGCAGGGGGGTTGGAAGTAGATGGTCTTACGGTCCTTTCCAACCCTAACTATTCTATGATTCTATGATTCTATGATTCTATGACCTGTTACGGGTTGTATGGGAAATACATTCCTTTCTGGATCAGGAGTTGAAGACCAGCTAGGACATGACAACTCCCCTCAAATGACATCAGAAGAATCAGCTTGCATAACTGAGTCAAGTGATACATGTTTATCACTTGGTTTATAGTTTGTATATATAAAAAATGATGTACCATCTCCTCCTCACAGAATAATGAAGGATTTGATACTAATGAAAAATCTGTGAGAGCTAGGGAGCATTACATAACAGATTTTATTCTACAAATTAAATTTGAATACATATCTGAAAAACAAACCAACCAACCATCCCCTACAGGTATTCCCTGCATTACTTAAAGTAAGCTCTAAGATCACAAGAGTTTGATCTGACTCAACTCTGTCAGCCTCAAGATCTGAACTTTCTTTTTAAGAAAAAAAAAGACAGCATTAACAAGCTATTTGTTAAATATGCTGTATGTTAAAAGGGATGCTGAGAAAGAGCTAAATACCCTTCCATTATGCTGGGGAGTTGCTTTAAATCTCAACTATTTAATTTCCTACTGCAAGGACATTACTGTACAAAACCCAATGTAAGATACCCCTCTATTCTCAGAAGACTTACAGAAAAATCAGTACTGTGCCATAACAGCTTCAAGATATGCTTGTCATTTAAGAAATGATGATTTGTTTTATAGATATATCTTAATATATACAAAAGCTGTTGATGGAAAAGTACATTGGTATATTCGGTTTGGAAAAGCATGACTGACTTTTTTGCAGAGACTGAATTTCTACGTCAAAACAAGTATTTGGGAAAACCTTACCTGGCATACCAGAGATTCCTGGCCTTCCAGACTGTCCCTTGGGACCAGGTAATCCTGTATTTCCATGAAGACCTATTAATCCAGGTTCCCCAGGCAGTCCGTAGATTCCTGGGATACTCAAGCCAGGAGGACCTAGTTTTCCTTTTGAACCTTGCAAACCTCTTCCTCCTAAGAAAAATGCGTGACAGTGTAGTATGGTACAACTGTCTGAAAACTAAACTTTCATCTCTATCTTGCTATCATAAGCATGAAACTCTTGTTGAACTCTGTGTGTTTGAGGGCTAAACATTAGAGCTGTAAGACAACATACACATTCAGGAAATTTTAGGAGAGTTGTGGGCTGTTTGGGCTTTCTTAAAGGTCTGTTTTCTTCACATCTGTGGGAAGTGCATCTTTTAAATGGGCTCATATTTTTTCACATACTACACTATAACCAATATCTAGGAACAGCTTCAGCTCCCTCAGGCTATTGGAAAGCAGAAACAAAACCCCGACCCAACCAGTCAAATTGCGCAGTTGATTCAGAATGTCCTACCTGGTGGGCCTGTAGCTCCCTGGCCACCTGGCAAACCTGGCAGGCCAATAAGACATTCGGCAGGTCTCCCTGGAAAACCTGGATGTCCAGGAACTCCAGGTGAGCCACGATCTCCTAAAAGAGAGGAGACTGAATTCACAAACATTTAAGTAGAAGTTTCAGACTTTGAGTGAGCATTGTTTGATTTGGTTTCCCTTTCCTTAAATAACTCGCTGTGCTTCTTGAGCTTGTTTGACAACAGTACCTCTTAGGCCATCATCACCATCATGTCCGGCACGCCCTGGTAGGCCTGGAAGTCCTGGAAATCCAGTATCACCTTTTAAGCCAGGAATGCCATGACTTCCTGGTGAACCCAGTCTACCTGGCTCTCCAGGAATAACCATGCCTGGGTCACCCTGCAACACAGAGAGAAATCCACTATGTTTTGCACGTCTGCCAAAATAATTTCTCCACTGTGTCATCAGTCAACTTCCTTTATTAGGGTAATTTTCTCCATTCCCTGGGGATCTTCCACATTATAATTTTTAATGGCTACAATTCAGCAGACTGCTAGATGTTCCTTATAGACCAGCTGCAGATTCCATACCAGAGTAATTCTTCTAGACAGCTATTGAACTCTGACTCTGAACTTTAAGAAATTGCTACTAAGCAATGCAAGATACTTTCCTTCATTTGGCCTTTATTGCATTGTGGATGCTTGCTGCAGCTGTGGAAAGGTTTGGACCTGTATCTGAAAATTTGGTTTAAGTTTGTGGAAACACAACTTTTCCTTTATTTGTGTATGATAGTCATATTTTTATCAAAGCATTTACTTAAATAATCAAGGCTGACACCCAGATCTGTCCCAGAATACTCAAAGTCAGCTACTGAGGTTTTTTTAATCATTCTTCTGACCATTGTTTTCCATGAAGACTGTTTTTATCACAAATGTCTCAAGTCTATTCCCTGAATTGAAAGTTTGAATTAGTTTATTTGGCTGACTGAACTGCTGGTTGCCTTAAGTACCAGCTTTGAGTACCAGCAAATCAGTATGTCCATAAAGCAGGTCACTAGAGCTGAGTTTATGCCTGTCACTGATGATATACTTGGACCACAAAGGCCACTCCATATCCAGCTGCTCTGTGACATAAAATACAGATTAAATAGTAATTAAAAAAATTAAATCCACAACCTTAAACCACACACTTCACCATGTCAAAAAACACACAAAAAAATGCCATGAGGATGCACACAAAAAACAAATGCCATATTTTTAAAACACTTAAGTGCTACCATTTTTTTCGAACTTGAATCCTGATTACACAGTAGTCAATAATCCTACATTTACATATGCCATCAGTAGAGTATCTTCTGTTAATCAGCAAGAGTGGCTGCAGTATTACTTCCAACCTACTTCCTTTATGTTTCAATTCAGTGGAGCAAGCACTTGCATTAAATGCGTGCTGACCTCCATCAATTACGTGCTTAATTGCAATTTCTTATTAGCCATCTTTTCAGAAGCTATGGCCTTGCTTTTTCATGTAAGGAATGTAATATTTTCCTTGTGCTCTAAAAACCGAAATATCAAAGCATCCCCAACACTTGGAGCTCTGAAGTTCAGTATCTGAATTTAAAATTTTGGCTTGAGCCCCTTTTTATAAATGAAGCATTTAATTTCATAGCTTGTGCATCACTGATCAGGAAATATAAAAATTCCTGTATTCTTTACACTTAATTTATTTGCTCAGTGTCACATTTAATGAATGGGACCTATGGAAGAGTCTGTGCTGTGTTTTTAACCAAACCTTTTCTCCTGGTTGTCCTAGGTTTCCGGCTCGGCCTGTATCTCCAGTCTTTCCTTCACAACCTGGTGACCCTTTGCCTCCTGCAAGTCCTTTATCTCCTGCAAAAGGAATTAAATGGCAGTACAGATGCTGTAGTTATCACCTTATTTTACAAATGGATATTTGTATGGATGCAGTTACAAGCCTCTTACACTAAAGTTGCTGACATGAGCTGAGGACAGCGTCTTGATTTCAGAGTTGATATGACACACTGCATCTTGTTCTTTACATACTCAACATTGACTATAATGCTTGGTTACTTGTTTCAAATCAGTTGTATGGAATTTTTTTCAGTGAGGCTGTTCTGACATCAGTTCCCTACTCTTTTCTTTAACAAGCAGCTTGGTAGTAGTTTCAGCATCAGAGCTCTTTTTTTTTTCTCTCCTTCTTTTCTTCCCCCATCCTGACAGGATTCTGAGAATTCTTTAATATTTCTGGTGTCCAAATGAGGGATATGACTTTGCATGAGAAATGGCCAAACTCTCAGCATTATAAATGCTTTCTGTTACCCGCACATTAGAGCAGATATTTCATTTTACAGAGACAAAATTTAAAATGAAGCACTGAAACAGCTCTGTCTTTGTAACACATGACCAGGTAGAGAGAATCCACGTGAAGTTGTTGGCCCTCAGATGAGCTGCACCTGTCTGGGCTGTATTCCAGGAAGCATTCATATCTTAAAATATTTTCTTCCTGCCAGCTTTGCTACCTGATTCTCTGAAATACTTCAACATATTTCAAACTACCAATTTATAAGCTTCAAGGCAGTAAATCACAAGAGTACTAAAAACACTTCTCTGATTAATAATTATTGATTTTTAGGTTATTTTATAGGTTGATTGCTTTAATGTGGACTAAAATCAAAAATAAATGTTTCCCATTTTGCTTTTTCTTAAAAACAAACAAACAACAAAAAAAAAAAAAAAACAAAAAAAAACCAAAAAAACCACAAACCAAAAACGTAAAAAAATATTTTACCTTTTGGACCTGGGTTTCCTGGAAACCCCAGTCCTGGGAAGCCTGTGTCACCTGTTGGCCCTGGATGTCCTGGATCACCTGGCTGACCTCTTGCTCCAGCCCTACCTGTACAAAGAAATAACTGAACTGTGATGCATCTTACCATGGAAGATCAACTTGTAAGATTAGGTGGTTTATAGTTTATCATTATTAATTAGGACATCATTGTAAATTGTATTAGAACTTACACATTATTTCTTCTCCACGGCAAGTTTTCACAGTTAAAATGCCAATTGTGTTCACAGAATGAAAGCGGGCATGCACCTGTGAGTTAAGTTTTCATGCAATCTGCCCAAATTCCAGACTTCTAAGAACAACTACTTGCAGATACAAATCTTCCACTTGTTGAGAAGATAGAAACACACATTACAAGGGTAAAGCTCGGAAGAGAAAAAACTGTAAGAACAGAAACTACCATAAAGCTGCCAAGAATTTTTCCTGTGCTATCTATGGCAGCTTTAAGGACTGTTGTTCTACAAAACCAAAACAAAGATGCCTTATTGTTAGCCTAAATGTCATTTAGTGTCCTTTAGTGCATTAAAACCTTTTGCAAAATATAAAATCACCAGCAACCAATAAAATCTCACCTAGAAGCCAAGCCCAAAACCCATCCAAAAAAGGAAACTCAGGTTCTTAATATCATAGAAAAATGGTTAGTAACAGTCACGTCAAAAAGGAACCAGGAAGCTTAATACAGCTACTTTTTTGATTGTGCCCATACAAAGCATGAGAAAGAGCAAGGGGTTCAGGAAGATTAAAAGAACTTTAACCTAATTTTGTTCATTCTGTTTTGGAGATTGAAGCATTCCCAGCATATTTTAGGATGCACTTTTGTCAAAATTATGCCAAAGTTGTCCTTCTGGATACACAAGCTGCAGCATATGCTCCAGATGTTTTTGGTTCCTGGAGGAACCAAGTCACAGCATAGGACTTCTTGGAATCTCTGCCATACTGCACGCCGTGGGCATAGCCCGGTGTGCCCTTACTATGCACATCCATCTCCCTTAGTTTTCTAGAAAGGGAATGTTACAACTAATTCCATAGTTTCTGTAACACATAACTCCTTTTAATAGTTGTTTCAAAGTAATGTTAACAGTTACATCTGGCCAGAGCTGGGAAAGAAATCCCCACCAGATTTACCTTGATTTTTACTGTATTAAGTGCATGTGTACTTACCAGGCACTCCTGGGGGTCCAGGTAAGCCATCTGGTCCTTGAGGTCCTGGTAAACCAGGTAATGGTGTTATCCTAGTAGCCTCTCCTTTCAGACCTTCAGGAAATATATAATCAAGATTACAACGCTTATAGTTTGGCAGTATGAAATCTTAAACATTCAAAATTATTAGTGATCAATCTACTTGGTTAAAAATGCAGACTTCTACAGTTTTCATATTTCTGAAACTCCAACAGACTTTTAAAAGCCTTCAGATCTTGGCTTCATAAAGCAAAAGAATCTTATTGACATCAAGCCCATCTGCTTCCTTATCAGCTCTCCTGGAGTCTAGTGGAAACCCAGAAGAGGCAGCACAGTCAGCAGGAAAATAATGCAATTGAGAAATGCTTAATCTGAAAATCTATTTTTAAAGATTTAATGGGTATTCTCTTGGAGAAAACTTGATTATATCTGCCATCCAACTTTGGGTTCTTTCAGATTATGCTTGCCTATAAATACATACACTGGTATGTTTTCAGCACTTAAAAATGATCAGGTCCTTTGTATTTCCCCTGATGACTCAGTTCACGCTAATGATGAATGGATGCACATTTAAGGACTTTTTTATTTTTTCATGATGAGGACAGTTAAGCACTAGAAGAGGTTGCACAGAGATGATATTTTTGACTTAATCTATGTATGTCTGCAATTTCAATCAAGTACTCTGAAACACCGGTAAAATATGGTACTATAGGAAGATACAAACCAGCTTCTCCAGGTAATCCAGGTGGACCAGGTATTCCTTTAGAGCCTTTGAAACCTCTTATTCCTTGTGGTCCATACCCTGGCAGTCCAGGAGACCCCATCTCTCCAGGAAGCCCAAGTCTGCCAGGCAATCCAGGTAGTCCTCTATCTCCTTTTGAACCAGCCAGTCCCTATTAATGATTACATGTGTGTATACCAAACACTACATGGTTTCTACATCAGCTTTCATAATAAAATGCCTGATTCTCTGTCTAACTATAATCTTGTATTATTTTAGTAATAGAGTGAATCTGCTAACTAAAGTGGAATTTTTCCTTTGACTTATTTGTGATTAAAAGAATATAAATTGTAATATCAAGGGTTAAAAATAGATGGTTAGTAAGAGGGAAATAGTACAAATAAAACAGCTTGATTTTTTGGTCACTGTGGCATTATACCATTATACACTTCTTCTTTTTGAAACAAGTGTGTTAAAAAAAACCCAAACAAAACAAAAACACCACAAAACAAACAACAGCTCTGATCCTCCTTGAATACTGTGAAGTCAGGTTTAGAGACAGTTATATCTGAATCACTTTAACAGTTTTTCAGCCAACACACACAACAATAATTGTTATTTTTTGTTTCTGTTGAACAAAGAGCACTGCCCTAACTCATTTTATGGTCAGTCCTCTGAGCTGTTGTGATTTCTTCCAGCCCTGACTCAAGATTAACTCCTACAGGCTGAACAGGAACTATATGAAATATTATCTCCTTTTAAGCACTATAAATAGGCAGGAGAACTTTTTTTTTTGTTTGGTTTTTTTTTTTTTTGGCCTTTTTTTCTTATTTTTTTGTTTATCTTATTCATCACAGGAATCTAAGATAATGTTCAAATGTAAATACCCAGGTTAACATCACAAAAGACTGCTGAGATTTTTCAGCAACATGCACCTATACTAGCCTCATCTTTCTCTGTTATTGTAAGACTATTTACTCTCACTCTTTCATACATGTTTTTTATGCATATTGGTTGCTGTAGCTGAGCATAGTAGTCCTAAATCAGATAGAGGATTTTCACTTAAAGTATCTGAAAGGATAAAAGAGGCTGTTGTATAACATAAAAATACTGACTTAGGCTTTAATGAATTCTGTGTTAATTGTAAAGAGTGCATACCTACCTCTTCACCTTTGGAACCTTTTGATCCTTTAGAGCCAGGTCTTCCCACAAATCCACCTGAACCTTTTCTTCCTTTGTCTCCTCTGGCCCCTGGATTTCCTCGCTCACCTTTTGGCCCTTCTGGATACACATATCCAGGCTCACCTTTTGATCCTTTATATCCTTGATGTCCCTTAAAACCTGGAGGTCCCTGCAACAGAGTAATCGAAAGATTTTCAGTGCTAGACATGTCAGCTGCTTTCAAGCTCCTATTTTTTATTTTATTTAATACTTATGAGAATTAAGAGAAGTACTCTTATTATTCACTGTAATGACACACTTCAATAAACAAGTTTTTTGTTTTTTCTTTCCCTCCTTCCTTTACTCATGATTATCTTCCATTTATGCTACTATAAGCAGAAATAATGCAGGATCATTTAATGGATCAGACTGTTAGCTACCTTGTAAGTGCTTTGGTGGCAGGATAAGAAAATGCCTTAGAATCATGAAATCACACAATGTTTTGGGATTGAAGGGACCTCTGGAGATCATCTAGTCTAAATCTCCTGCAGGTTTACATACAGCAGGTTGCACAGGATGGTGTCCAGGTAGGTTTTGAGTACCTTCAGGGGAGGAGACACCACAAACTCTTTGGGCAGCCTGTTCCAGTGCTCTGCCACACTCAAAAGAAAGAAGTGCTTCCTCGTATTCAGATGGATCTTCCTGTGTTTTAGTTTGTGCCCATTGCTCCTTATCCTGTTGCTGGGCATCACTGAAAAGAGTCTGGTCTCATCCTTTTGGCATACACCCATGAGATATTCATATGTATTGAGAAGATTCCTACTCAGTCGGTCTCTTTTCCGGGCTAAACAGTCCCAGTTCACTCAGCCTCAAGAGATTTCTCATACACAGTATCTCTCCAGCAATTATATGACTATAATTGTCATAGCTGGCTCTATTCATAGTTAACTTCTCCTCTCCCTGCTTTCCCCCTTAGAGGGGTACCCTCAGTGAGTACTCTATTCCAGCCAAAACCAGTACAAGCTGAAAGTACGCTGGGCTTAAGGATCTTGGGCTTATGAACTCCGGGAAGCTTTCTGGAAAAGCCTGCTAACAGACTCATATTGCACTGGTACAGCAGCCACAAGGAATACTTGTGCATGACAATTTTTTATTAGACAGCACCAACTGTAATTTCCATAAATAATTACTACTACAGGCATAAGTTATCACTACCAAATGGTATGTCTGTGGCAGCAGCTGTCAGCCTTCCCTCTTCATAATGTTTCCCCAGAGGGAATGTCCTTTGTAGCCCTGAAGAAGTTATTATGAGAAGCAAGTTTCTCTGCATCGCTGGGACTTTAGCAAATCCTAAGTATGCTGGGAACAAGATAAGTAAGAAGTCTAATGAATATCACAGCACACAAAACTCTACATGCTTTACAGCCACTGCCATGATCACAGAATTATGCAGACAAACTGAAGTAAACTGCCCATACCAGGCAGAAGCAGTCTAGCCATCATGAAATGCAGCACAGATTAATCACAAAGGTATTTGCCTCCCTTACTGCCTGGGCTGTACTATTTGCTGCATTGAGCAAAACAGGTTCATGTAAAGCTAAATGAGCCATACATTAGAGACCTCCCTAGTTCTCCTATGCAGACACAGCCATTACTAAAGAACTCAAACTATTGAGATCACCCAGTACGACAGTGCATGGAAAACCAGCCATGAGGTTTCTCTGAAATAATTCTTATAGAATCTGAAAATTAATCTGAAAAACCAAAGCCTTACTTGAGCTCCTGGAAACCCTGGCGCTCCTGGAGAACCTGGAGAACCTTTTGGACCTGTTGTTCCTTCTCTACCTGCAAAAGAAACACCTTGTTTTGTGAAGAAAAATGAAAAAAAGAAGGACCTGGACCTTGACAAGCTCTGATAATCACACCCAGCCCTGAATGATTTTACTTGTTACATCTACTGCTCCATCACAGACTGACCTGGCTCCATGCTGCACCTAAACCCATTAGCAATTTGACTTCACCTCTTTTAAGGCTTGTGCTCCCATCAGTGGATGGAGCTGCATCAGGCTCCCACACTCATCACAATGTCAGGGCTAGTTTAAGTACTGAAAGCTGCAGACATGCCCATATTGATTCTTCTGCTAAAGCAAAATCACTGGCCTTTTCTCCTAACCCATTAGGAAAAGCAAGATAACTTACCAGGAATGCCATCTTGGCCAGGTGGCCCAGGAGAACCAGGAAGACCAGGAATTCCTGGAATATAGCTGCAATCAGTACACACGTGAGCTTCATCACCTAAAATTTAAATCATTCATTAGTCGTTTCACACCAGTTATGCCCAAGCTTAATTCATGTGTTACATAGTTTGTTACAGAGGATGGTTAACACTTTTTTGGCCAGAAAGCAGTAGAATCATAGCCTTAATTTTGTTGGAAGATCGATTCCAACACATTACAAAATTACCTGTGGTCAGACACTGAATCAGAACTTATTACAATTAATTGAAAATGAAGGAACATCCCTTGAATTTTTCAAGTCTAGTTTTAGTAAATCATTTGGATGCAGTCACTCCACTGATAAGCCAGGGTCTATCAAAAGATGACAGAGGACAAAGGCTTCAGATTAACATGGCTCCATAACACCCTGGGTGACTTTAATGAATAGCAAATGGCAAAGAGATTCAGCAGCTTCTGTAGTGAAACGTGCAGAAGGAACCTGTTCTCAGAGAACTGCTAGTGTTGAACTTATAAACAGGAGGATAAGATAACCCTATGCTGTGGTTTGAGGCTCTCGAAACTCATGCAAGCGCTCTCTCACTCACTTCCCCCTCTTTCTTCCCCAGTCCCGGGGAGATGGGAAGGAGAATTAAAAGAATGCAACTCC
>JASSUY010046532.1:1345-24531 GCA_032466535.1 Forpus xanthops | reverse complement strand
CAAGGGGTAACGGGTTCAAATTTAAACAGGGGAAGTTTAGATTGGATCTGAGGAAGAAATTCTTTACTGTAAGGGTGATGAGGCACAGGAATGGGTTGCCCAGGGAAGTTGTGAATGTTCCATCACTGGTGGTGTTCAAGGCCGGGTTGGACATAGCCTTGGGTGGCATGGTTTAGTAGGAGGTGTCCCTGCCCAGAGCAGGTCCTTTCCAACCCTAACTATTCTGATTCTATGATTTTATCTATGTGTGAGCAACAGTGTTCTGAAACTGACCTTTCATGCCAATATCTCCTGGAGGTCCTGGAAGTCCCGTACACCCTGGTTCTCCAGGAAGTCCTGGTAGGCCTGTTCTAAATGTTACCCTACCTGTTAATGAAATGAGCATGGCAAAATTGTATCAGCAGATTATTCACACAATTCTCTTGTTGCAAAGAGACAAAAAAGTTGCAGGGAGGAGCTGGAGGCTGTACTCTGATCCTTAGCGGTCCCTTTCCTACTTGAGACAGTCTGATTCACGTAAAACAGAGAACTACCTGGACAAATCCAAACCACTTATAAATAGAAGTACTTGAGGATACATATGGTAATGTTGAAATAAATCTCAGCAGACTGTTGGATCAATTTGTCTAGCCTTTGAAAAGCAGAGGTCCTTCTGGGAAGGTATTAGCAGCTTACTTGAATCAACAGAAATATAATTCTCTCTTTTACCATGAATGGGACTAATTATTATTGCTGTTGATGTATCTTTGACAGAATTATTCTACTGTACTTACTATTACTGTGGAAAAACAGATCATGAATCAAGCTCTTCCTAAGGGTAATACATTTGTGAGACAGATAGATATGCTTTTCAGAGAGAGAAGTACTACATTGGTATTGGTTCAGAAAAACTTGTTTTGGTGATACCACATTTAAAAGAAATTTGATGCTATTGTTAGTCCTAGATAAAAAGGCACATTCCTAGTTAATACAGTTTCTAGAAGTTTTGTAAATGACTACTGCTTTATTTTCTTGCTGCCAGAAGTTCAAACCTGCCCTAAGGCCCAGTAAGATGTATGGATCATGCAAGTGACCTCTCTAGCTTTCAAATTAGCCCATTCTGAATTTTGTCTTACAGATTTAGTACAACTTTTGGAAGAATTAAATAGCAGATTTTTTCTCATTAGTCTTTCCTGGTTTAAAGTAGCAGATCTTATGTTTATACAAAGAAGTGAGAAATTTTTATTTTGAGAAGACCTTGTATCTTCCCCACAGATTCTCATTAACAATGGAGAACAGATATTTGCTACAAGTGTGTTCATGTGTTCATGAATATCCTAAAACTTCCAAAAAGAAATTATGTTCAACCACATTACTCAAAATATACTCTGTAAGTAATGTATTTATATAATCTCATACAGTAGTTGACTCTGGATTTGTTCTTATTCGTTACATATATAACGTCACCTGGTTCTCCTGGAGGACCTGGCATTCCAACAGAACCAGGTCTGCCAGGCATACCAGGTAGTCCTGGAGGGCCTACAATACACAAGCCAGTTTGTCCTTTCTCTCCTTTTGCTCCTTTTGGCCCAGGAAAACCTGGAGGACCTCTCAGACCAGGTCTTGACACACCTAGCCAAAGAGGAAAAAATATGGAAGTTAAAGAAGAAATGGAATTTCAAAACAAAGTAAGTACTTGATAGGATGAGCAAGAGACAAACATACTGAGTTCATCCCACAAGTCTTTTTTATCTTGTATTATGTTAAATAATCACAATGAGAATGTAAAAACATTTTAAAAATCTTTAACCCCTCTTTAAATACCTGTCCCATCAAAGCTTTTGTGTGACAACTTTTTACCACTTAAGAGGTATGTTTAAAGTCCTCTTTCACTAAGCTGATTCAGTATAACAGGCAGGAAGAATAACATAATTTATCGTTGGCACTGTATCATTACACGTACCTGGTCTACCAGCATCTCCAGGAGGACCCTGTGGCCCTGCAAAAGCAATGTATTTGAAACCTGAGTTAAACCACTTTATACTCTGCAAAGTCACTACTCAATAATATTGACTGCAAACTCTGGGCTTCTGCATTTTGAGCTTATTTTGTCTATTTATTCAGTTTTGCCCAAGTAGGTATCTACTACTTACCTAACTGTTCCAATACTGATAATTCTCACTGAAATCTGGTAAGATATGGATGCTTAAAACAGGCAGGAATATGATCTAACATATTTATCTTGGGTGGAGATACACTCAATTACTTCAGAACAACTTAGAGGCCTGCAAACTTGCTTCTTTTTGCCACTATTGTTTGCTCTACTAAATATACTGCCTCTTAACAATGTACAAATACCTTTGCCAGGCTCAACTTTCCTTTTGCCATCCCTTGGAAGTAAGAAAATATATTTATAACAACAAAGTATATTCACTGAATGCAACACAGTCACTTGGACACATAAATATTCGTAAAGTTAGAGCATCAAAACATGAAAGGCAAGGACTTGCTAGATGGGTATAAGATACAGCCTACAAGATGCTGACTCAGAGTTCAGCCCTCAAGTCCTTGTTATATTGTGATACAGCTCAAATAATAAATCAATACATTTTCATTTTACATCATGGCCAGAATAAAAACTTGAAGATCATTGTCTTGGAAAAGGTAATAAAAATGGCATAAGATAAAATATGCAAAAAAAAGAAAAAAAATAGTGCAATACATTTAACAGGAAACATACAGCCCTGATGGTCATTAGACATGTCAGTATTCCAGTGAGTTTAGGTGCTCAACTCTATTTGTGCAAGGATATGTGCTAACTTCATTATTTTTAAGAGGAAATACAGCCATAAATCAAAGTCTCAGGACATTTTTCAATTTTGCAATTTGATGGGAATAGTTTGGAAATACTCTTGTAAAGGCAGGTTGTTGGCTACTCAAAAGCCTAACCTGCAACAAGTACTTTGAGTGAAGAGCTCTTGCTAAAAGATTCTGGTTTTGATGTCCCACTCACCAGGCATGCCACGTTGACCTTTTGGTCCTGGAGGTCCAGGGAGTCCTTCATCTCCTTTTTCACCAACCACACTATCATAATATTCAGTCTTAACAGAAAAACATTAAGAAAAAGAATAGTAAGAATGAAGAGAGAAGCACACTACTTCATTGTGACCATTCCGTCTAGTTAGAACAATGTTATGATCTCATCATTCTGATGTTCCGACAACACAAGGCCTTCCTAATCACGTTAATTACAAGCAGCCAGACATGAAATTGTAACTGTTACACACAGATAATGCCAAGAGACCTGTACAAATAAGGATTTCAGCTGGATTCATCAATTCCCAGAGAACTGCTTGCAGATGCAATTATACAGGTAAGGTTTAAGTTGGAAACTCAATCATGAACATTACAGTAGCATGAAATAGAAAATACACTTGAAAGAAACCTCTAGGAATCACTTAGTCTATTCCATTGGTTCAAAGCATTGTCAGCTATACCTATACCACTCTTTTAAATAATCACACGGGAAAACAGATAAAAATCAGCTACTTAAATGACATGCATTAAACACTAATTCCTATGAAAATTAATACTTATTTTATTGAAGTTTAATGTTATGATGTTTCAAAGTCTCTACAAATGACAGGCAAAATCTAAAAGCAGTTGGCTGTAATTATTTTTTTTTGTAACTACCAATTTTGTTCTTTTCCATATTATTTTGCATGGGTACCATTACTGGCAAGTCAGTATTATAATAATTATTGTGCCTTGATATGTAAACATCATACTGAAATTTAAACTTACTACTAATGCACAAATTTTAAAATTAATAAAAAACTACTTAAAAATAAAAATTTTTACTTTGCTCCTATAGAGTACTAAAAAAATCACTGCTTTTCAAAACATCAATACCACAAATGATACAGCTGTTTACAAAATTATTTCTTTTTAACAACTGGGGCAGAAGGTTTCCCTTTGGTGCACCTGAGGCCTTTAAGAAAGCCGCTAGTGAGATAGTATGACTAGACAGAGAAATTTTACTCATAGTATGTCTTGCTTTCTTTAAAAAGTCTCCTTAGGATTTTAAAATTAACACCTCCTATTTTGGAGCTGATCAGAGATTGGTTTAAAAATTAACTTCTGTGAATTTCTGCAAATGTCCTGTGACTGTTCAATCTCCTGGCAAAACTGCTGGAACTGAGTGAGATCTAACCAGGCCCCAGTCATGCATCCAGCTCCACATGAAGGAAGATACCATCTCTGTGAGACTCCCAGCAACATCAGTATTTTAAGCCAGGGCTCACAGCATCATGGGACATCTGTTATTGCCTCTTCCAGTCACTTTGGCTTATTCTTATTCTAATAGTTTAGAAAAAGTATATTATGAGCTAATTTACACTTACTCGACCACAAGCTCCAGGTGGACCAGTGTTTCCTTTCCTCCCCTTCATGAGAGAACAGAGAGGGTTTCTTTTATTTAAAACAACACATGGCATTTGGTACCCACTGTTACTTCAGTAGATTGTTCATAACATTAAAGAACTGCTCCTGACAGTTCTTCACCACCCCCATCTGCTCCTTGCACAACTATTCACCACATACACCAAAAACTCAGTTCAAACACATGATCTATTTCAGCTGACCTATTCCCTATTCTATGAAAACCCTACTTGTCATCTGTTACGTAAAGTATAACATATGGTACACACAGTGCTAAGAAAACCTGATATAATAATCTCAAAACACACCTTATCTTCATCCTCAAAAACAACAATAAAACCATTAGACGATACCTTAGCTCCTTGCCTGCCAGCCAGTCCTGGTTTGCCCTGCTCACCATTTTGTCCCTGCAGGTGACAGTACACAATTTCATGAGGGATACTCTTTCAGCACTGTCATCAGTAAGATATAAAATGGAAAGCTTTAATCTTTCATGGTGATAGCAAGGTGAATATGGCTTGCTCAGGGAAGAAATCAGTTTGAGGTACGGTTCCACTGTCTGTAGGAAATACTGCAGGTCCCTCCTCTAAACCTGCCTTTGTAACAGCACACTCCACCAATCCCAGGGTGGAGCCGCTGCAGACGGCACATGTATAGGAAGCCTTGGTTTGTTCTCCTTCGGCAAGCTACTATTTCTAAAAGGGGAGAAATGGAACACAATGAGAGACTTGCATTCAGCAACTCCTACTCCCAGAACCTCGTCAGTCTGCATAATGGTGGTGATCTTGAGAGGTGTCAGCAAGACTCGGTGGGAAAATAGTGTGCACTGCTGCTAAGGCTTTCGGTAAACATATACATGCAAGATCTTATGCAGTTGAATGTGCTAATAGTATAGTTGAAATGGGAAAAGAGCATGACTTTTGTCATGTCTTGGTCATGACAGAAAGTTTTTTGTCAGCTGATGCAGTAGACCTTTGTGGTCTCTCATTCCACATTTGTTATCAGACTGGAATGTGTTTAGACTGCTTGCAAAGGTCATTTTGGCATGAAGCAGATGATGTCTCAGTAAGATATATGTAAAATGGGCTACTCTGATAATAAGAATTTTGATATTTATGAGGTCACTGTGACCCTGCTGATGTTGTTAAAGTGGAAGTGAATATAAAAGATTGGACATTTAACCAATTGAATACAGTATTCCAAATACATTTGAACAACTTTGGCTTTTAAGTTAGTACAAAAATGAGATAATTTTGGTTAGAAATTGCACATTTTAAAATTATATGATGATAAGATGGTAGTTTTAATTTCTATCAGTCATCTAAGTTCAGGCCAAGGTAGCTTTGATGCTGACAGTAACTTTCCTTTCTAAAAGAATGACTTTGTTTCTAGCTACTAAAAAACTAATAATTTTTTATGCTGAAGTGAAAGTATAAGCCTTTTGCAAAAATTTCCATTTACTAACCAGAATGAAACTCAGCAAAATTAGTTTGGCATAACTTGGACTGTGTCTCAAACTCATTACATAGCAGCAAACAACAGGTCTTTTTATTTTACACAGAAGAGACAACATCTATGAACCAAGCCTCTATCTCCTGCATACATCTCTGAGAACATGGCATGTCCCAATGCCAGCTAAGTGTTTCACAGTGTACACAAACCAACATTTTCAAACGCATTCTGCAATGGAAAAAGCCATGACAGGAAGCTATGACCATGAAAAACATGATTATTACTTAGAAAATGTTTAAAAGCTTTCCTTCTTTACCGGTAAGCCAGGTGGACCTGGGGCACCATCTTTTCCTGGTTTACCCTACAAAGGAAAAACATCATGAAAAGCAAAAATAAGAAGATCCTAAGAGGGTTTATCATATTCAAAGGGTATAACAACAAAATGCTGTGCAGGTGACTGTATTTTAGGTCTCTATAGATTTTGCAACGCTACTAAGATATTTTTTAAATATTAATTATTTGTAATCATAATTGATGTTCTTAAAATTGATATTATCATAAGACATCCCCCTGGATATTCCTTTTCCTGTAGAGGATTAGTTGAGGTGGACACTTCACTAGCACAAAGTGCCAGGCAAGTGCAGAAAGCTTGGTGTAAAATCAGGTCCTTGCAGAAGTAGGACAAATGATAATACAGCAGCTAGCAGCACTTCTAATGGTAAACAAAGAAAGATACTAAAAGGAAATTGTTCTCTTGCAGGAAATGGTGTTAAGAGGTGACTGGAAGAGAAATTATTTATTGAGAAAGAATAGGAAGTGCACTTCAAAGGGACTGGAAGGAGAGCAGTAGATGGAAAAGTGAAAACAGAAAGAGGCAGCACGCCGGAGGTATCTCCAGTTTCTTATGGAGCTCAGCACATCAGGCAGCCTTCCACTGAGGTCCTGGTATCTAGTGTGGCAACAAATTATGTCAAGCAATTCGTAAAATAACAAAAAAAAAAAAAAAAAAAAAAGACAAAGGGAAGGGAGAGAAGGGGGAAAACGGGGAGAGAAACAGAATGAAATGAAAACCTAATTGTGAATATGGATCCCTTGCTTGCCACCTTGAAGACAGAAGTGAGGAAAACCCAATCCATTAAAATCCACAGCAGGAAGGCAGTGATAAAATAAAAGAGGGGTGGAAGATTACAAGCTCAGAATAACAGGGGAGAAAGTACATTTTAGAAATTTGTTTTGCACAGAATAAATCAATGAAACTTTATTTTTGAAATGATGACCGGATAATGAATTATGATGTAAGCCTCAAAAAGTGGTAGACCTTATAAAAGATGATACTCTTTTATAAGAGAAGAAGGGGAGCTGGAATGATGTCATCAGTTTCTAAACTTGCTTGCAAAACCAGTGTTTCTTTCTAGAATGTAAAATCTGCAGTGTTTGATATTTTGCACTCACTGATGTAATTTCACTAGCAAAGGAAACATTTTGTTTTCATTTTAGAATAGCCAGTCAGTCAATGTCTTAACACAATTTCTGTTTTCTCAGCATTCTTCAAGATCAATAGGCAGAAAAGGAAGAGTGCTCTACTATTTCTTACACAAAGGAGGAAGGGAGAGGTCAATTAAGAAGAGTTCTAAAAAACACTGCATGACAGGACTGGGCTTATGCAAAAAGAAGACATAAGAAACACAGAAGATGGAGGAAGAACACCACACACTGGTGAGCAATAACTTGTATTACTTTACACCAGTAACTCCAATCAAAATTAAAATTTTTATAATGTATAGGAATAATAAAGATAACAATCAAGTTCCTTTATAACATAATCATCATTATAGTACATGCAATTGAAAAAAGAGCAACCTAAAGGTAGTCCTGGTCTGTCTTGCTATCTGTCCTTGTAAAATAAATTTATGGCAACTACAAAAAGTCTGGGAAAAGATTCAAAATATATATGTTTGGACTGAATTAAATATTTTGTTTGAAAATTAATTTTCTTTCTATTGCTATCAAAATGTATCTGGTATCAAAGTGTTTTTTTTCTGAAAATGTTATCAAAAAAATGTAACTTATTTGGATATGTTAAGGTTCTTCCTAATTAATTATTGTTGAACTGTTATAAATTCATTCAGTTTTAGTTACTAAGAACTTGCATCTTTCACTGATTAATTTTTATCTGAGCCTTCGAAAAACATTTGAATGTGAAATGGTAATTTTCTATTTAATTCCCTTCAAAACGTAGATATAGTCCAGTAAATTATCTCTTAAATGTATATGCTTTTTAAAACAAACATATGATTTTTTTCTCATATTATCCCCTTAAGAGAATAATTCCCTTATAATAACTTTCTTCACATCCCCACATACTTGCTGGTTGAGCATGCTAATTTAACTCAGCTGCCTTAAGTAAACCCAGTGGTTTTAATTCTCTTCTACAAATACTCTGGCACTATAAAGACAGTCCATGTTCAAAGACCACTTTTATTTTTTTTTTTTAAATTAAGTTTCAACAGTAGAAACTTTACATAAAACAAACAGAAGTGCATCCACCATCACCTGAGCTTTACTTCATGTACTCACGGTATGTGAACCTGTAAGAACAGCGATTTGGCTTTCAGATCTCTGGTCAGGCTTACTGGATGAAAGAGCTTTTGAATCTAAGAAAAATTACTGAGTAGCCCTGAAACAAAAGCCAGAGAGCAACACCAGTGCAAAACTGCTCTTCAAAAAAGACTATCATGTGTATTCAATTGTTTACACATACCTGTACTCCGGGCTCTCCTTGGTCACCCTTTTCACTTTGAGAATCACCAACTGGCCCCTGTAATAAAACCATGCTCAAGATGCACATATACTGAAACTCACATTTTCTACATTAAACGTATCTATCTTTTATAATTTTGTTATCTTTAAAAAAGTAGTCTAAAAACAAAGCACAGTTAGAATGTTATTAATTTATATTCTATTCTAGAATAGACCATCTGAACATCTGGATTTACTTCTGTTCACTTACTGTAAACCCCATTGGCCCTGGAAGTCCTCTTGATCCTTTATCTCCTTTCTCTCCTTTCAAGTCCTATTACACAGAAAGTAAAAATTTAATATGGTCTCTTGGATCTTTTCACACTCAAGTTTTAAAAATAGGAAATCCTTATGTTACCAAACTTCTTCAAGCAGAGATGGTTCTACTTAAATTACTAAGAAACAGAATCTTCATATCAGCACTTCTGCCGAAGTCTACGATGTTTGAAAAAGAAACTGGCTCTGCAGATTATGACTGAACAAAGCAAGTTCAAAATAACCTACTTGTAACTTCGATACAAAGGACAAAATGCAAGAATTTTAATTCACAAAGCAATAATCAAAATGCAAGCTGAATCAGAGTATTTCCTTTCTTCAATACTCACTGTTTTCACAGCATTTTCCATAATTATTCATGTTGCAGTAAAACCAACGAGAAAAACTATGAAGTGTACATGAATTTACAAGCTTTTGTGAAATCTGGTAGCTCAATGTCCTGATATTTTCAATGGCAATGCCCAGAGGTCAATGCAGCTATGGCTCTGATAGCCATTCAGAAAATGTGTGTTGATTTGGTGAGGCTAAAAGTGGTTTACTTTTTGTGTACTCAGAGATCAACAGTAAGTGTGTCACTAATAAGCTGAGCTGGCTGTACAGACACACTCTAATAAAAGCATGGTATCTAACTAAACAAATCTGAGAAATGTTACAATGGATAAAAGAAAATGCTGTTGGAATAATGAAGATGAAAACGTACTCTCAAAGTACAACCTAGTAAAATGGCTTATCTGAACGAAATGTTTAACAATTTTACTACCGTCATGTTGTCTGGTCCACTTAATGTCACAATAACAGTTCCTGGGGGTCCAGGGGGTCCAGTTAAACCAATGTCACCCTTGGAAAAAAAAACCAAAAAAAGCAATTACAAGCAGTGTGGTTTTTATTTTTTCAGATTACTATCACTATACTTTTTAATTCATGGTAATTTTTCTGTATTATACTTAGCTGTTAACACAGGTAACACTTCTATTTGCTTGTTATTTATCTTCCAACAAAAAAGACATATGGGAGACTTAAGACTACTATGAAAACATTGTCCTAGCTGGGAAATACAGAAATGCATATGTTGACTTCTGTTAAAGTATCTAGAATTGGCTTAATTTTTTAATACTCTTTGTTTTTTAGCTTAACAACAATTATATGGGATAGAAGTAAGAATATGGATGACAAGTCACTCAATTTTTATTCAGAATCTGCGGGGTTTTCTAGCAGCATAAAGGCTGACACTGAAAAGATGTTGGGTGTAAGAAGCTGTGAGTCTACAGATGCTATAAATGTACCAATGTTTACATGCTTAGATAAGCATTTAGGAACACTGCGCAAATAATATTTAAATATATTTAATGCTATTTGTTAGTAAATATTAACTACTGGCTCCTCTTGAGTTTCTATCGTTCTGTCAGGAAGTTTATATCAGTGGCTCTTAAGTGAAAACAGTTTGTCCTTAGATATGAATTGGCATGTTTCCATCTTCCAATAAAAGACTTCCACACATATACTGAAAATTTTTATCTCACAGTACTTACTTCCACAAACACTTCACCATAGTACATCAGAAAAAGCAGAAAACAGAAACAAAACTTAAAAAAATGTTAGGTGTTTTATAAAATTACCTTTCTTCCTTTGGTTCCTATTACTTTCAGTCCCATAATACCCTATAAAAAAAACCCCAAATGTTATGATTTTTTAGATTTTAAAAACACCTATAAAATGAGTTAATTGCTGTTATACATAATGATAAGTTTTCATTTTTATTACCAATCTCAGACTACCTTAGGTCCAGGAGGTCCTGCTTTCCCTGGCATACCCTATAAAAAAGGAAAAAAAAGAATTGCAATCTTCAGCACCAATGTAGGTGTTTCGAAGTATCCAATTTTTGTGTGAGTTACATCACTAGTATTATTCTTTCATCTTTATAGCCACAACTTGTTGTGACAGAATGTCTGTACAGTCTATTTGCAAATATATCATCTCTCTTATAGTTGCACACATTAGTACTTAAAGTGATCCTGTGAGTAATTATTTATAAATTAAAATTTATGTCTACATGGACAAGGATTCTTCTGAAAATGTGGAAAGTTTCATGCATAAAATGAATCAAAAGAAATTAGGTGAAAAAAAGTGCAACAAACCCCAGATGTGTGAAGAGTGATACGGATTTTGCATTCATGTCTCTAGATCTCAAACAAATCTGTAAGAGTCAGGTACTTTTATCTGTGTAATTCCATAGGTTCCTGGAAAGATCAAAAGTGAAAGTAACAGGTAAGACAAATTCATACTCACTGGAGCTCCTGGAGGGCCCTGTGGTCCAATTTCTCCAGGATATCCTTGAGCACCCTGGGCACCCTGCATGTTAAAAGAAGAGGCTAAATCTCTTGCAAGATGATGAGCAAAACACAGTGCTAAATTCAATGAACTGAGTAATAAACAGAGGAAGAGCATTGTCTCTGGATTTCCTTTCCATGTCTCAGGATAACAGAAATATAATTTCTCTTTACTGATTCATTGGCTTGCATATGTTTTGAAACATGAGAAGACATCTGTTCTAAACTACTCAAGTGAGCACGTATATCCTATTTAATTGTGGATATTCTCATGATCCATGTAGTCCTATTGCTAGCCCCAATAAGCCTTTAATCTTTCAAATATTCTATGCAATAAAATCCATGTCTCAAAGCTTCATTTTTCAAATAAATTGGTATTTTTTCTATTTTCCTTCATCTTCCTATATTTCCCTTTATTTTCCTACTGTCCTCCAATTATTTGACAACACTCAAAAGAAATGTCTGCTCTGTCCTCTCCCACTGATCTCAGTTTTTTAATACAGATCATACAGTCCTTTCTAGTACTCTGTAAGTTGAGCTGCTCTAAATCTTACTTCATGGGGAATTTTACAGTTGAACTAGATGCTTGTTGTAGGTCTCTTTCAACTGAACTATTCTATATGTAGGAGTAAATCCCTAAATTTATAACTCATTTTGTCTCCATTTCTGAAGTATTGTTGTTTATTTGAAACATGACTTTCTTATCTCGCTTTACTTACACATAATTGTTACTATTTGTTCTGATGGCAAAATTAATTACTGTTGTCTTGGTGTACTCTGGTTTGTGAAGTTAGCAGAAAGGCTTTGAATACATGTTATTAATTGGATTATATGAAGTTAAAATTTATCTTTAAGATACAGAATTATTTTCTGGTTTATAAACCAGTGAAATAATTTAAAAAAAAAAAAAAACCAAAAAACAAACAAAAAAACCCACCACAACTGTATCTGTACAAAATATGTAATACATTTAAATTACATGCAATATCCAAAATCTAATATACACACATTGTATATAACTTGATTTATATATTTATATATATATATATACACATATATTTTCACATGTAGATAACTTACTCTCACAGTCTGAACTAAATCTGAATTACCTGAAGTCCAGGCATTCCTGGCAATCCAGGATCACCTTTTGCATCATACACTTGATTATATCCATCTGCAGGGCACCCCTGGAAATTAGATAACAAGGAAGATTCAAAGTTATGCTGTAGAAATTTGTAATATAATCAATCTTATAATGCAAACTAGTATGGATAAAGCACCAAAGTTTTTGCTTGGTTATTCTTGATGGTAAACCTTATGTTTCTCATGAATGGACATGTTAAGAACTCTTCCATCAGTGAACATACACACAAATTGATGATCACCAATAAATATTTCATGCTATATGGTGTAAATAACTGACCTTCTCTCCTTTGATGCCAGCGATACCCTAGAGAGAAAACCAATTATATTAGTGAAATAGAGAAGTAAAAGAGACAGTGGTGAAAGGACACATGAGTATTCTCTAAGTTCACTGATCCTAAAGTGATTTATTTTCATGGACGTTGTATATAGCCAGGTACGTTTAATGTACCAGACTTTGATTTAAGAAGAAAGGGCATATTGTTAAAAAATAGTCTCTTCTCACAGTTACAACTCTACAAGTGAAGACAGAGCAGTTTTGAAGTCTGACCTTAATAAATAAATAAATAAAAATCAGGAGAGCTGGTAAAGATCATATTTAGAAGTTACTAGATTTGAAGTCAGTGGAACTAGACAGACAACATCCCTTTTCTATTTGTTCAGAAGTTTTAAAAACTTCTTTTAAAGACACATTTCTACAGAGAAAAAACAAATCTAGGGTTAAAGCAAAGTACCCAGAAAGAGAGGTTCTAGGTTTAATTCCTGGTTCTTAATTGACTTAATTGAGCAATATCCTCAAAGATATTTAGGCATGAACTGAAACTGCAATCTATTAAATGTATATTGTACACCCTTAGAGATCCGAGTGGAAAATTTTCATGAGCATTACTTGAGACGTTAAAGAGCGAATCTGCATGCACTTATTAATTAAGTTGAGGCCTGATATGCAATCAACAAAGCATTACTTTTAACTTCAGCCTCTTTACCACACAGTTTTCATACCAGTAAAATGGGGATAACTACACATTTCAACTGCTGTAAATACCAGCTAATGTGAGGCTTTACATTCCCTCAGTGAATATCTTTCTGTGGTAGAAATGCACACAAACAATTTCACAAACACCTACTGGAACACCTGGAGCACCTCTTCTACCTGGAAGACCCGGAAAACCTTGATCGCCCTGAAAGTTGCAACAGTGACTGTTAATGCATATTAGTGTTTATTAATTTGGTCCAATTTTAGCAAATGTGATTATAAAAGAAGTTTCGCATGCTACCATACTAAAATTGTGAGTTGCGTTTACCACCATATTTGCTAGAAGTGGCACAGCTTCATTATATGGGTCCTGATACCTATCCTAGACAGTAGGATTTATTAGCTATGTCAGATCAGTTTACTGTTTCACTAGAAATGCATGATTTTCTGTCATAGGCATATTCCTAACTCCCTCTTTTAGAATGCTGGAAGCATTTGCATAGAGCAAATCAAAACTAGTAAATCTGTTACTTAACATTAAGCCTTTTCTTTTAATTGCTTTCAGGATTTATGAATTGTCAACTGCAAGCTAGACACTGGTGAAATAAAATTAATGAACTATTTATCTCTTCCGTAACACATTTCAACAGAAGGACAGGTGGAACAAAGCTCATTAGGTCTTCTGGACTTAGTGAAAAAGTTTTTATCTCTCAAAATATCAAACATTACTCTTAACTTTCTAGCAAAGGCCATTAACATGCATTATTTAATTCTCTATCTTAGACAAAAAGGCTACATTTTTCCTTCCTCTGGCCTTGTGAGTCAAATTTTCCCCAGGGATAAAGTCAAAAACCATAACGAACCAAAGCTTTTGTATACCAGGGGAAAAATTCAGAATGTTTTTTGGTCATTCCCAAGCATAGTCAAACACAATCTCCATAACCTTTAGTTTGGTTTGTACCTTTGTGCCGTTGCATCCTGGAACACCTGAATGCCCAGGAGGTCCAACACTACCAGGTTCACCCTAAAAAAGAAGGGTAAAATTGACACAAGTTCTGGTTTTGCACATTCACATTACCTTACAACAACACTGATGGAGTTTATTACAGAGCAGTGTTTCGCAAGATCTGAGAGATTACAATGCGTTCTTAAATCATTACAAGGAGTAAGAATTGATGATGCTAAGATTTTTATCTCTAGGCTAACTGACAGAGAAAATGCTGATGTTAAGACTAGAGTGAACATGCTGGGCTGAGGAAAACTGTACTGAAGACTGTAGTAAGAGGGAAATAGTTAAATCAGTTTAATTTTTACTTACTGGAAGGCCTGGGGGACCTGAAAATCCAGGTATTCCTGGGACTCCCTAATGAGATAAAACCAGAATAATAATATTACAAACATTAAGCAAAAGCTCATGATGCTATTTGTCTTTTGATTGCATTCATAAGAAGAATGAATGCAAATATGATTCTAAAAAAGATCATTTCCTTACCCCTCTGATGGTGACCCAAGTAGAATGGTAGCTTATGCACTGTTAACATAGGTTGGTTTTGCCAGCAGAAAAAAACCCAAAACAAAACTTCAGGGAATTCTAGTCTGACTTTTTCATAGCACACCCCACTACTAAATACATACAATTTGAACCTTGTCCATAAGATGCAACAAAAAAAGCAAAAGTTTTAAAAAACAGATAATGCATGTGCATACTCTACGTCATAAATGTAAAAAATACTTTAAAAATATATGTAATGTTTTGGTTTTATTTTTTGCAAATTATTGAACCAAGTTGGCATTTAGTACAATATTTGATACAAACTGGTTTGTTTAAAATATACTTACTCGAATACCTTTTGGTCCAACTAAGCCTGTGAGCCCTGGAGAACCCTAGATCATAAATGGAAAACAATGTGTTTTGAAACAATTGAGAAAAAGCATGTACATGTCAACTGGTCGTGCAACATTTTTAATATCAATACATGCACACAAAACTATATAAATAAATGATTTGCCTATTACAGACACTAAAGCAAACAAGAATTTAATATAACTTGCATAAATCATGGCGTCTTGCCTTCCCATTATGTTTTCAGGGGATATATCATGGAATCATAGAATGGTTTGAGTTGGAAGGGACCTTAAAGATCATACAGCTCCAACCCTCCTGGCATGCACCTGGACACCTTTTCCACTCAATCAGGTTGCTCAAAGCCCCGTCCAACCTGGCCTTGAACACTGCCAGGGGTGGGTAACCTGTTCCAGTGCCTCATCACCCTCGTAATAAATAAATATATATGATATATCACACCATAGACAAAAAAAAAACAAGCAAACAAAAAAAAAAAAAACAAAAAAAACCAAAAAAAAAAAAAACCACAAAAAAAAAAACCCAACAAAAAAACAGGGTATGCTTAGAAAGCAGTTGAAATGTATCTATTCAAACTGTGAGACCTGGAAGTGCTCCCATGTGAGGAAAAGATGGAAAGCTCCCACATATGAGTGATATCCATGTAATGTTCAGGTATATGCAAGTAACAGCCACTGTCATCAGCACTGTTTTGGATGGAAAGGAAAGCCAAGAGCAGGCTGAAAGGGGGCTAAGCAGGATGGGAGAGCAAGGCTGAAAGAAGGCAGCCAAGCAGCAAAACATGCCGCAGCACAGTCCAGACAGAACCTGCTGGAATTGCTTCAAGCTTTACTGATAACAAGAAATTTTTCCCAGAATGGAAATGGGGAATGTAAAGAACTACATGGGATCTGAAATAGGTTTTGGTTTAGTTTTGTTTCTTAAAATGGAATTCTCTAACCAGTCATAGCTCCCTATGTAGCACAGCAGTTTATCTGTCTCTGTCTTAGACACTTACCTTTGGTCCCTGTGGCCCAGGAGGCCCTTCTGGACCAGGAAAGCCTCTATGACCAGGTGGACCTGGAATACCAGGATAGCCCTTTTCACCCTGTAAATATTAAGAGAATTAAGTTCTTAACGTATCAATGAATTCTCCTTTCGATACCTTATTTTAAGGCATTCACTACTTTCAGTAACTCTTAACTTTGACATTCCTGTCTGCTACTGTGGCAGATACATTAGCCTTGCCCATACTGACCTGTTTTTGTGGTCCTGCCTACGTGGTATGATTGAAGATATCAGAAGACAACAGTACTCAAGATTTTGCACAGTACAGAAGTTAATTGCCAACATGAAAAATTTAAGAAAGCATCTGACACATATTCCTTGTTAGTATTTCTATACTGTGTTTAGTCACCTCAAGCCACACAAATCCAAATCCATCACAGCAGCCTAATTTGCAGTTGGCAAACTTAATGGCTGCTGCTGTACAAGGTCAATTCCAAATGATTATGTAAAGAAAACACATAAGATTAAAGCTACACAATATAAAACAGGAGGCTAAGTTACAGTGGAAGGGGCATTTTGATTTTTTTAGTTAAATATAATGAAGATACAAGTCTTATCTTGGTTAAAATAAAGTGCTTCAAGCCTGGAAACTCACAGAAAAGCTATTTCAGCTCTTTAGATAGCAGCAATTTAGATGCTCAATTTTACATCAGTGAAAAGCTGCCTATCCATGACCTTTTACACCACAACATAGCAGGGAAGTGAGAGCATGCGGTTATTGATTCTCTCAGTCAATTTTCTTATTGCTTTATCAGAGGAGAGTTATACAAAAGAAGCATCTGAAAATTTCCTGTGCAGGAGTTCTGGTAACTTAGTATTCAATGTACAAGGTAGGATCCTAAAGAAGTTCCAGGGACACCAAATACCTTGGCTTGTCCTATCACCCACCAATTCTTGCCCTTCAAATTCCCACAAACAGACTAGACTTTATATAGCTTCTGAATTATTAAGAGAAAAAAGACTATAATTATAGAATATTTTAACAGAAATCAAAATAAGAATTGCATCGTAAAGTGTCTGTGAGATCTGTATCCTAAGCCGGCATAGTTTTTTTGTAACAAATCGTTTATTTCATTCACCAGCATCCCAAGACGGGCAAATAAGAACGATGCTGTACCAAGACGTGCCACTGGAGGGGGTGAGGTACTAAGTCACAGAAAACAGTCCTTGATCTTCCTCCACAGAACTTGCTACCCCCTCACTGAACCAAGCCGTGGGCTGCTCTCCAGATACAGAGCAGCACTGCTCTCTCCTGACAGTTTCACTTCCCTTCATACAGTACAGGTAATTTTATCCACAGTTTCTTCTTGACAGATCAACAAGCTCAGAGGATTCTTGGGTTGGAAAGTTTCTTAACATCGAACAGTTATCAAAGCATACTGATTAATGAAGTTGCACTGACTTTCCAGTGCTGCCTGAAAAACATCAGTGTACATGATGATTAACTCTTACCTACTAATTTCTCAGTTGCTTTAACATGGAACTGATTAAGACAAATTGTGGGTGTACATTCTTACCAATATTTCGTGGGCAGCTTATTTTTTCTAGTTTTCACCTGGTCTCAATTTCACTGGTTAAGGCAAAGTCATGTTAGACCAACTAAGAACATGAAAAATAAGCATGGAGATTTTACTAAAGACATGAGAATACTATTCTTGCCCACCTAAGAAAATATGTTTTAATTATGAACATATTTACTTAGAGATAACATCCCTCCAGCGCTGAAATTGAAAGCAAGACTGGCGGTGTTTTCTGTGGTGTGCTATAACATTTTTTCTTGGTAATAGATGTACAGAAGGAACGTTGTGAGTAATTCTTTAACAGGCAGATGTGCTGAACAGTGGGATTAATCACAATTCTAAGTCTATACAGGTGCCTGGAATCAACTGATAAGGTTTAGATCGGCAATTGCTGTGCCCATGGGTAGCCTGAATTACAAACATGACTGCTTCAATAATGCCCCTTTCATTTGTGAATCAGTTGTTTTTTCAACTACAAGCAGAAGTCTGAAAGAATTTTTGGCATTTGTTTAATTCAGGTTAGTCTAAAAGCCACTCTGAGCCTCTGCCAAAGTACTATTGGCAACAGGCAGAGCTGCAGCTCTATTACTTTTGATGGATTTGATGCTGTTCCTCCACTGCTGGCAAGGTGCTCTATCCATCCAATGCCTGCACATGTAACATTCCTTTAGGTGCTGGAAAAAGGTGTGCAGGGGGTTGTGGAGAGACGGACAAGGCCCAAAGATGGAAAGAGGGAACCACTGAACATGACACTCTGATGGTATTATAAAATTTCTAACAGCAGAGCTGCTGCCAGAGTAGTATCTGTGGGCATTTATTAGGAGTTTGTGAAAGGGACCTAGTGCTTCAGACAGCTGTTCTTGCATTGGTGTTCAAACGTCATGAAATGCTGAGAACAAAATAATGCATTTTAAAAAATTAATCTAAGTCTTCTTAGATAAAGTGTCCCCAGAGTTATTTTAACAGAACTTTGTAAGGTAATGTATTCTTTATACTCTCTTAACAGAGTATCATCGCACATTAACTTACTATGTTAAAACTATGTGTTAACAATTGTCAGAATTAAGCTAATGTTAAAAAAGGAAAAATGTATTTGTTCTTACCTTATTTCCTTTTATGCTATCACAAAAGCAGGGACTTTTACCTTTGCATACACAGCTCTGAAAAACAAAAAGGCAAGCTTTATAATAAAATTGTTTTTCTCATTGTGTTGTTTGGTGTGGGGCAAAAGAGATCTCAGTGGTTTTCGTAAGGTAATTATTTCACAGATACAAAAACTTAAGAAAAAAATGTTCTCAACAGTGGAAAAGAGCTCATTATTCCTTTGTGTTGTCTTCTGAGACAGGTAAGGGCACTAATTTAATTTTGTAGTTGCAGTGAAGGCCAAGAAGCAATGCTTAACACCACCAAGGTTATAGTACCAGTATGAAGTGAAGACTTCAAGAGTTTGGGCTCACAGCATTAAACACTGATGATTGTTTAAAAAAAATATAGTAACAAACAAATATACTGCTATTGGTTTAATTACAATTATATTCTTTATATTTTAGTCTACTAACTAATAATTTTCTGACTTTTCGCAGTCATGTTCACCTCCTGACCCTGGCTCATGGTACCTAATACAATCACAAAGGACCCTCAATATTGGTTCTTAATGCTGGAGGTTTCCTGAACCAAGCTGTGTGACATCTGGTGCCCTTATACACAGTGTCCCCATTTGGGCAGCAAGTCCTGGGTTGTAACTGCTACCAGCATGTCTGTGTCTTTAGGTGAGGCTGGAGTTCAAAGCCTTCCTTGGAGGGCTGAGTGTTGAACTGCAGCATCCAAACCTCTCTTTGAGCCTCTACTGATGGAATATGGCATGGCTATCTAGGAGCAACTACTATTTGGAAAATTCAAAAATTAATCAAGTATGAAGAGATATTCAGGTTTTTATTGTTCATACCTAAGTGAAAAAAAAAAAAAAACAAAACAACCAACCAACCCAAGCAAGGATATTCAGTATGTAACTGGATTGACAAGATGACTAAATTAGCCGTCTCATGCACTACATAGTTGTGGTAGCAGGTTGCTTAGCAGAGCTGCAAAGTGTGTGCGGGATCCTGGGTGAACATGGAAACACTTAACCCTTCTTTGTCCTGTCCCAGCTACAGCTGTCATGCCCTCAGTACCTGTGCTAGCCCAGTCTTGCTGGGATAAATCTGCAAAGGACTTTTCTATCCTATTTCAGTGGCTTATTCTATTTCAATAGAGTGGAGGAGAAGAAAAATAATCCTTTGTTAACATAAATATTATACATACAATATATGTACATATAATTGATTATTGAAGCCATGTATTTCATAGAAATGCGGAGTCAACCTCATCTATTGTCCTTCCTTGTACACTTAATTTCTTTGGTTTTGACATTCTTGCTGAAGGACTTTTTCAATTGCACTGCTGTAGAAAGAGGGTTATTTTTCAGTTTATCCTCCATCTCAGTATGTATGTCTAACACACTGAGCATATACTATGTTATAGTTAAAGACAATAAGAAAGGACAATTAATATGTATTAGTTATGAAGGTATTTTTCTAAATTGCACAAAATTCAGAAAAGAACTGTATTTTTTCTTACAAGAGTAAAGTCTTTAAGATGGTATGACATGAAATTTATACTTTGATCTTGAAGACAGAATTAATTAAACCCCTACAGCTGGTCATAATACAACAGCATCACTGTTCTGAATTTATAACTTTTCCAGTGGTGTTCTCAAAAACAAAGAGAAAAAAAGAAAAAAAAAAAAAGAAAAAGAGCTCTCCACTACAATTTAAAATTATAAAGTTGGATTATCATTCAATCTAAATTTGCCTGTAGGAATGTATTCAGGTAAACATTTTACAGAATTTAAAAACATCTTTTCTCCCCACAAGCTAGGATTGATTTCTTCTATCATTAGCTTCTAAAACTGAGGTCTGTGGTATCAGCTAGCTGTCTTCATTTCTTAGACAATTCATGGTGTTCGTCTCTTTCCTTTAACTATACAAGGAAACTTGACATCTTAGTTTAGAACAAGTCATCCTACCTCCTTAGGTGCCTCTTTTAGGATGGAGGAAAGACACTGCAAGTATTTGCTGTTCAGTATGGACTAGACAACTACTCACAACAGCTGTCTGTCTTTTAGGTGGCTGAAGTTAGGCAAGATGATGCCATCTATTAATTTAAAAATAGATGCAGGGAGTATTCCCCATGTGAACAGCTGTTTAAACATTAATTTACAAAATAAAACAAATTAGAATCAGTTGGTCTTGAAAAACAAATACTGCAACAAATGATTGTGTCTGGCTGTGTTCTGTGGACAATAGTTTATTATTTCATGCTTTAAGTTAGACTTTTAAAGAGTTGCAAACATTAAATACTTAATTCTTTGGCATATTTAAAGAAAACACTTTCTTCCCCTGATCTGACATCTAGAATTCAAGTGGAAAACAAAGGTGTCACATAAAACAGAACCATGTGACTCTGCTACCTTTACTATTATTTTAATCAATATGATTATATCACCAGAGACAAAAGAATAAACACTAGTGCAGAACTAACAACAAACAGTATCCTAATTTCTTCATGGTAAGGTCAATCAGTTTGGCACTGGATAATCTAAATTTGCCAAGTTACATGACAGGGACTTTAAGCCTCTAAGCATAAATACCACAAGATAAAATGACATATATCTCAAAATATATTTGGAATAGTCTAGAAGATAATAAATTTTCTTCTTCCCTATTGAGTAATGGTACCTTCCAACCCATAGGTGACACAGATATTGGTACATGTCTGTTAAGCAGTATAAAAATGGTAACTGTTCAGTGTTCAGCACTCCAAGGAAAGCTGTAAACACAGTATGTAACAAAAGTAGTCTTAAATTGCAGATACTGTTTTTTCCTGCTGTACAGGGCTGGTGAATGACTCAAGCTACTGCATTCTCAATTCTACTGCATTTCAGTTTGCATCTGAAAACTGTAAACTACAAGACCTATGAGACTCTTTTACATCTCAATTCCTGAAGCAAAGACTAAGCTTGCAGATCAATTAGGCACATGTTTGAGTCCAGGGAAGCTATTGTTTACTGAGACAAAAAATGTTTACAGTATTCCAAATTCTCTGAATTTCTCCAGTATAACTTAGAGCAAATCCTGGCTGACCATCGAGAGCTCTCCTGAGAAATAGCCATAGCTGTCTTGTCACCTTTCTAGTACCAATTATTTACAATTCTACAGACATTTGTGGAGTTGTACCTTATTTCTACCTGTGAAAACAAAGCTAGATGCCAAATCTTACAATATTTGTATGTAAAGCACAGTTTTCAGGACATGTAGAGAAATCATCAAATGAAGTGACTCTTCTGTAACACATATAATCTGCAGAAGACTGTGGATTGTCCTGGAAAGCATGCTGAGGCACATGAAAAACAACAAGGTTCTTGGTGACAGACAGCATGGCTTCACCAAGGGGAAATCCTGCCTGACCAATCTGGTAGCCTTCTATGATGGGACTATGGAACTGATGGACAGGGGTAGGGCAGTTGATGTCATCTACCTGGACTTGTGCAAAGCATTTGACACTGTCTCACATGACATCCTTGTCTCTTACGTTAGAGAGCCATCAATTTGATAGGTGGACCACTCAGTGGATAAAGAACTGGCTGGATGGCGGCACGCAAAGAATTGTGCTCAATGGCTCTATGTCCACCTGGAGACCTGTAACGAGTTGTGTCCCTCAGGGATCAGTGTTGGGACAGGTCTTGTTCAACATCTTTGTCAACTACATGGACAGTGGGATTGAGTGTGCCCTCAGCAAGTTTGCCGATGACACCAAGCTGTGTGGCTTGGTTGATACATTGGAGGGAAGGAATGCCATCCAGAGGGACCCTGACACGCTTGTGAGGTGGGATGATGCCAACCTCATGACGTTTAACCATGCCAAGTGCAAGGTCCTACACCTGGGTTGGAGCAATCCCAGGCACAGCTACAGGCTGGGTAGAGATGAGATTCAGAGCAGCCCTGAGGAGAAGGACTTGGGGGTGTTGGTCAGTGAAAAAATGAACATGAGCTGGCAGTGTGCGTTTGCAGCCCAGAAAGCCAACCATATCCTGGGCTGCATCAAAAGGAGCGTGACCAGCAGGTTGAAGGAGGTGATCCTATCCCTCTACTCTGCTCTTATGAGACCTCACTTGGAGTATTGTGTGCAGTTCTGGTGTTCTCAACATAAAAAGGACATGGAACTGTTGAAACAAATCCAGAGGAGGACCATGAGGATGATCAGGGGACTGGAGCACCTCCCCTATGAGGATAGGATGAGAGAGTTGGGGCTGTTCAGCCTGGAGA
>JASSUY010046531.1:0-32929 GCA_032466535.1 Forpus xanthops | reverse complement strand
TCTTGCAGGATTTCCCCTTAGTGAAGCCATGCTGGCTGTCACCAAGCACCTTGTTGTTTTTCATGTGCCTCAGCATGACTTCCAGGTGGATTCGCTCCAAGATTTTGCCAGGCACAGAGGTGAGGCTGACTGGTCTGTAGTGCCCTAACCCATCCATTTTCCCTTCCTTGAAAATGGGGGTTATATTTCCCTTTTTCCAGTTGTTAGGTCTTCATTTGACTGCCATGATTTTTTAAATATGGACAGGAAGTATCCTGGCCCTCCTGCTTCACTTTCTTCTAGTTGGGATGCAACTCTTGAGCTTGTAGGAGGTGATCCTTGAATGTCAACCAGCAGTCTTGGGCCCCACTGCCCTCTAGGGCTATATCCCATGGAACCTTACTGAGCAGGTTTCTGAAGAGGCCAAAGTCTGCTTTCTTGAAGTCCAGGACAGTGAGCTTACTGCATGCTCTTCTCACTTTAATGAGGATCTCAAATTTGACCATCTCATGATCACTGCAATCAAGGCTTCCAACCAGCCTTTCCCTGTTGGTGAGCACGAGGTCAAGCATGGCACCTTTTCTTGTCAGCTCCTCTATTACTTGCAGAAGAAAGTTGTCTTCCAGACAATAGAGGTACCTCCTGGATTGCTTTTGCTGGCCTATACCATCCCTCCAACAGATATCCGGGTGGTCGAAGTCTCCCTTGAGAACAAGGGCCTGCGAGCGTGATGCTGTTCCTGTCTGTCTATAGAGTGCTTCATCCACAGAGTCCTCTTGGTCAGGTGGTCTGTAACAGATCCCCACAATTATATCTCCCATTGCTGTTCTCCCTTTAACCCTCACCCACTAACTCTCTGTTGACTGCTCAACTCTCTATTGACTGCTCAAACTCTCTATTGACTGCTCAATGCATGAGTAATGCATTGTATATTCATGAATAATCTCTAGGTTTAGGAGCATATGCAGCTTGTTTAGAATATTTTTTCTCTAGTGTTCTTGTTGTGCTGTTACAGAACTTAATGGTCAAAGATGTAACTGAGCACTTATTCTAAAATCGTTTCACCAGAAATTTTGCCAGAACAAAACTCCATCCGTTTTCATGATACTAGGTGCCAAATATAGGATTTATATTATTCAGTCTTCTTTGCACTTAGAATTTAGACCATTGGTGCTTTTAGGAGAAGGAGAGCGGAGAAAAACAGTAAGAAGAGGCAAGTAGAGATAATAATTTGTTTGTGGTTTGTTTGTTCCCCCCCCCCCCCAAACTGCAGTAATCACACTCTGGGCAGCCATGAAAGTCTTCGCAAGGCAACCACCTGCATTCAGCTTCGACTACACAGCACTAGTAATTTGAAGCAAAGTTTGGCTCGAACGGTATGTCGACTTCTTTTCCTCCTTTTTCTTTCACCATCCCTGAAGGAATAAAATCCCATCTATCCTTTTATGTAGCAACCTGCAGGAATAATCAAGAGAGATTGTTTTCCTGAGAATGCATATATTATCGCTGAACTCCCGTTGAAACTTAGTGAGGAGCATCTTTGCTTTGCTCTTGTACTTAAATATAATGAATTATCATAAAGAAAACACTACTGAAAAATACCAAAGGTAACCTTTCCAGAAAAAAAGAAAATTTTTTTTTTTTTCAGAATTTAATGCAATTTATTTGAGATTGCCAGTACATTTTTTATTTTTCATTTTTTCCTTTCTATGTTTTGAAATATAACAAGGATAAATCCATGCAAAGTACTGTGAAAAATTAATTAGATCTGTATTATTGTCATTATTACTGAAAACCAGAGTAGGGTGATAAAAGCCAGAATTGCAGTTGGTGTGTTTGTGCGTGTGTGATGCATACTTGTGGGTGCATGTGCTTGTCATAGGCGTGCAGAGATGGTGTCTGTAAGCACATGTAGTCCTTAAGAAAACATTGTTTTATCATTGTCTTAAATCCAGGGAGATTCCTATTCAGATTATTTGGGTTTAAGCAAGCTTGCAGTGCGTTACTGAGCTTTAATGATGCTGACCTGTGCTACTAAATGTGAGTTTTATTCTCAGTGGACAACCTTGAATTAGTTTCAACACTAATTTTGCAGTACTGCATGAGTTTTGTTCTGGGCTGTGTTCACTGGCAGTGTGTTGTCTCTGTTCACAGAACGTATGAATTACCAGCTTTACATAGATGTGCTGTCAGCCTGAGTCTGTCAATATGTGAGTTAGGCGACAGATTTCTAACAAAAAAGGGCAGAGGTTTTATATTACGTGACATCATGTGAAACAGAAGTTCAATACAATGCATTAAAAAAGGTCTGTTATGAGGCCAAATATTTATATATACACGCATATATATATAAAATATTTTAACTAGGTTATAGACAAAAGTGGAATAATTTAGTGCTGATATGTATAATCCTGGTTTACATTGTTGGCATTTTTCACTGCCAATTTTATTCACTTATTTTTTAAAGTCTATCAATTCTTTTTATAGCATCATCCCAAATAAAGTAAATTAGGAAACATGGACGCTTTCATCACCAGGTTACTTCTTCAAAAATTATTCAGATCAACGAACTACCAACTGCTTGATCTCACTCTAGAGAAAATAGGTTACCTTCAGAACGGATGAGCAAGTGTCCATCTTGTGTTTTTTCTCACCCCATCCCCATTACACAGCAGCAATAAGAACAAGTCCAGTGACCCCTGGAGTAAGGTTTTTTTGAGAAAGTATCTGTGGTACCTCATTGTCATTTAACTGCAAGTTGTTGAGATTGAAGCAGGAATCACCATGTGGTTTCCATTCTCTTCATTAAACAGAGATTAGATGGTCATCATAGGGCTTTCTGGTGTTAGATCAGTAATGACATCCTGTGATAGAAGATGGGAAACTTAATTTTTCCATTTAGTGCTGTCAAAGAAGGACTTGAGAAGATTGGAGTATTGGTTTTGTGATGTAAGTACGGATATCCGTAAATGTGTAATGGTGGAAAAATTATTTACCTTTCTTAGGTCAGAATCTTTATCTTTTATATAGAATGTATTATTGACCCTCTGCTGGGCAGGTGCAGATTTCCAACATTTTTTGTCCTGAGAAATCAGTAGCATAAAGTAGAAGTTTGGGACAAATGGATTACACATATAGCATGTGGTGAGGGTATTTTTTACATGCATATATTCAAAAGAGGGAGCCTCAGACAACTTTCTGCTGATCTTCTCTTCAATATTCCAAGACAGTGATTGATTCTCTGCAAGTTACTCTGCCTTCAAACAGAAAAACTAAAATATGGAGCAAATTTCCTTTTTACAGTATATAGATCTGCTATTACTGTAGGTCTTCGGGAATATTTGTTTTGGAACCAAATGATATATTCAGGAGTCTCTTCTGAAGCTTTGAACTTCTCTGTATGCTAAGGAAGCAAAACCTATACCAATCTGGAGAACGCCTTCATGATTCTTGCTTACCTTACATAACATTGTTGAAATCAGGATGCATAATTAAAAATATCTGTCTGTACTTGCAAATTACTATTATTTTACTGTTATGCTTAATAACCGGTATAAGTGGATACTTCAAAGTAATGTGCAACTAATTTATTTTTTTAAAGCCAGACAGCTTATTAACTTTGCCAATAACTAAATATTCACATTTCTTCAGTGAATTCAGCTGAAAGATGTAATTATTTCTTTTAAGGTGAATACTTGCTTTCTTTCCTTTTGTGGGAAGTTGGCATACTATTATGAAGTAGTCATAAAGAAGAAGTTGCCTTTAGCTAAGCAGTTGCAAGCAAGAAATATGGCCTGGGGATATAACAGAATCACAGACCTTTCAGGCAGTGGGTGACCTTAATTTTGTTTTTTTTTTTTTTGAGACAGGTAGATCAACCTTAGCACTTTGGGACTTTTTGGTCTTTTAAGACCCTAATTTTTTGAGGTGCTAGATTCCTCTAAACTTATAAGTAAGGCTTATTCATGGAATATGGAGTTATATTTGTAGTATATAAGCATATTGAAGCTCAGTTTTATACCATCTAGCAAGACAGAACTTCTGGAGTGGAAATTCTGCTCACTGCATATTTTTCTCCACACAGAAATCTTCAGAATGGCAATGAATGTAGAAAAAATCCAATAGTCCTTTTGTCAAATGGTGACCCAGTGTGCACAGATTACAATAATAATGAATAACAATTGCTCTGTTTTTAATTACACACCTATCCTGCTCTGTATTTACCCAGTGTGGTCTCTAAGGGGCAACACTTAAGCATAAACTCCAGGAGTTGTAGTGGGTCTGAAGTATTAAATACTTAATGGCTAGATCATGTTTTGGAAGCAAGGCATAGCAAAACAGTATAGAAGCAGAAACCTTTGTCTGGATGCCTTTTTCTGAGAGTGCTGTGCCTGTCCAAGGGACCCATTTTTTCAGGGCTGTCCCCACATACTGGTTATCTGGGGAAAGAATGAAGATTTGCAGTGAGAGGCAGGAAAGAGTACTCTATGGGTTTCTAACTAGAGTCTCACTTGCGTCAAAAGAAGGATTTTTTGGACTAAAGCAGCCAAAAAGTGATATTTCCTGAAAGTTCAGAAGCATTTTAATTTTCATATACACCAGTATTCATATTTTACCAGACGTAATGATTTAAGTGTTCATGTTCTGATCATAATCACAGGGCAAAAGAACCAGTGATCAGTCATAAGAAGGTGGGGCTTTTTTCCATTTTTTAAACATTTGTGACTTTTTAGAGGGATGTGTGTAGTATCTCAAACAGAAGGGAGCCGTTCCTTGTGTTTTAAGTAGCCCTTGAAATTGTGCTACTCTAAAATGCTTGATGTTGTATTAATATGTGCAAAGTTTCCTTTAACTGTTGCAGTTTGACAGGACTAAATGAGGTTTAATACTCTGCAATGCACTGTGGAGACCAGGAGGAGAGACAGAGCATCTGGTTACAATTTCCAGGTAGAATGATTGCAAACAGACAGGTAACTGACAAGGTTGGGAGACAAATTATCAGTGCTTATGCCATTGGAACACATCTATTGTCTCAAGAGAATTTGTGGAACTATAATAATCTACAACAGGGTTTAACCAGGAAGGGTGATATTTTAAGATATCTTCAAGTGAATTATTGATCACCTCTTTAGGGTAACTGACATGTCTCTGAAAGCTTCGGGCCATGAAGTTGCTTCAGGTTTCTAATAATAGCAAAGAACATGAGCAGCTCTTGAGCTGGCATAAGTCATAGATCCAGATTTTTCCTCTTGCTCCAGGACATGCTTGTGACAGGGCACTTACATTATGAAGGAGAAGTTCTGCTCACGGGCAAGTTTGTGCGGAGACAGAACCTAACAGGAGGGACAAAGATTATGGTACACTGAAAGCTGCAGCATTGCTTTTCACTTTGGACACAGTTCTTTTGGTCTACTGAAACCTGTGCCAGCAACCTGGATTCAGGGATCTGAGGTAGCCTGCACTGAGCACACAATCAATTTTCTTGTTGCTGTTCTCTGAACCTTGTGGCTTTGGTCATAAAATGTATTTGTAAGTCACAGACTTAGAACCAGCTTATGGAAAATAAATTTCCTTCTCTTAGAATTCATTTAAAAAGATGTAAAAATAGTGTGCTGCCTTTTTTTTTTTTTTTTTTAATAGCACAAAGACTTTTAATATTTTTCAGCTGTCTCAGTCATGCCCATATGCAGCTAGTCTTTATTTTTGTGAGTTAATTTGTGTTTACTATTGGGGAGAATTAGACTTTTGACCTGTTGGATCATTTTGAATTTTGAACTTTGGAGGCACTGGAATGGGTTGTGCAGGGAAGCTGCGAATGCTCCGTCCCCGGCAGTGTTCAAGGCAAGGTTGGACAGAGCCTTGGGGGGCATGGTTTGATGGGAGGTGTCCCTATCCATGGCAGGGGGGTGCTTAAGTTCAGGTAGTGTCACAGAATATCATGACAGCCCAGATATGTAGTAATCACACATGTGTTCAGGTGCTAAATAATTCACGTACACTCACCTTTTGCCCTAGTCCATCAGATCCCCTGAAGCTTCCGGATTCCTGTCAGTCACACATACCTAGTTTCTCTTTAAGCTTCAGGGCTTTCTCCTTCCACCTGTGTCACACTGTTTCCAAATGCATCCCTCCGTGTTCTTCTAGTGCTGTCAGTGTATGAGATGTAAAAGGAAGTTTGTAATTTATCGGTCTTGCTCTGTAGCTCAAGCCTAGTCCCTGTGATCGTTTAGTTCAGATGTGCTCTGCTTTTTGTGAGGACTCCAGAAGTGGCAGTGTAACATCTAAGCATACAGCGACGTTATAAAATGCTGGGTAGAGTTTGCAGTGATATTATAAAAATGCAGGGTAGAACATATATGCTACTCAGCTGTAATGTTAGTTGGGGTTTAAAAAAGGGTAAGATCTGCTGAGATGAATGTGATTTACTGTGGTTCTGTTGAGAAATAGTGAATTCAAAGCACGATATTATAGCAACTCACAATGGAGTGCTGTGTGCTATTTCCTTCATTAAATGAACACTTCTCATTATGGTAGCACTACAAAATACTCTCAAGGCTTGAGATATTGTACAAGTCCTCTAGCATGCATTGAAGCAGCATGACAGCTGTCAGAGGTCAGCTGCTGTGATCCTCAGAGTGTAGTATGGGCAGAAGTCTTGAGTTGTGAGCAAAAGCAGCAGACACAGCCATATGTGGCACAATTAGTGCTGCACTCAGGAAACTGGCAACCGTAAACTGGTTTTGCATGTCTTGTAGTCATTTTTGTAGGGGCATCGCAGTTGGGTTCAGAGGCGTAATCTGAAGTCATCTACTCTCAAGCACATCCCCTAACACCCAGATACTTACTTTGTCATCTTCTCTATAATGAGTATAGCAGTCACATGTTAATACACTGAGATAAGGAACACAGGTGTTTGTGTTCCTTGCACAATGCCCAGGCACAGTAGAGGTCAGTGCTTAGATGTAAGATGCACACTTCCAAGGTTTAATGCATGATAGTGTTTTACTTAAATTACCCCTACCATTTCATTCATCTAATTCATCTTTCACTTATTGTCACTATGTGATAAAAGAGATAGGAGTGCTCCGGATGGGATTATTGCAGAACATCTGTAATGAATCTAGCTCAGCAAGATCCTGCTCCTTAAATGGTGCTATTGCTAAATCTCTTCATAGCAATCTAAGCAGAATTAGTGTGAATTAATTCACATGAGGTAGGTTGGTGCCAACCTGATGAAGTTTAACCATGCCAAGTGCAAGGTGCTACACCTGGGTCAGAACAATCCGAGGGTGGTGAGGCACTGGAATGGGTTGCCCAGGGAAGTTGTGAATGCTCCATTGCTGGTAGTGTTCAAGGCCGGGTTGGACATAGCCTTGGGTGACATGGTTTAGTGAGAGGTGTCCCTGCCTCTGGCAGGGGTTTTGGAACTAGATGATCTTAAGGTCCTTTCCAGTCCTAACTGTTCAATGATTCTATGTCTGTTATCATATTTAAATTGAATCCAACCATATTATAGACACAAATTGCTCAAGAATGTTAGTTTTAGGCTGCAACTGTACTTCAGTTAACTAGAAAAAAATTCTAGTGTGGTCACCTATTTATGAACAGTCTTTCAATATTTGAATTCACTAACATTCAAAATATTAGGAGAAGGTTTCTTTACCCAAGGAAATAAAATAATGGATTTTGATGACTTTTTGTATGTTTGTTTGGATTTTTTCTGAAAATGCAAGTTTTCTTTCAAATTCTGTTGGGGAAGGGAAAATAAGGAATCATAATTCATTACTGTTGGATTATACTGTTGTGTTTTTTTTTGTTTATTGTATGAAAGTTTTTTCAGTAAAAGATTAACAGATTTTTTTTTTCTCATAGATGTGTTGTACTTAATGTTAAACCATTTTGTCTTCCTTTCACAAAGGATCTGAAAGTTTCATTAGTTTAATCCAGCCTAAAATGGAGTTACCTTTCCAATTCTTCTGTATCCTGGCCAGATATAATTTCTGTCTTCTGCTTCACCTTTGAACAACCAGATATTTTATATCGGTACACATGTAACCAAACTAGCTGTAGCCTGGATTTCTAAGCTGTGCCCAACCCAGCCATCATTTGCATTTCTAGGGATACTAAGAAGAATAATTTCTGGCAGCTGTCCTAGCTGCACTAGATGCCTAAGTGCTGTGATGCTGTCCTGCTTCTGCCTTATTGGAACTGAATGATCTTAAGGTCCTTTCCAACCCTAACCATTCTGTGATTCTTATTGAATTCTTTTCTCTCTCATCCTCTCAGAGTTGTACGTGTTAATAAGTGTCATTCCTTTTGTGAGTCTTGATCAGTGAATTTGGAATTGTACTTGTCACAAGCCCCTCAATAACTTTCCCTGTAAATTATAGGGATATGGGCTCAAGTATGAATCAGGAAAAAGACAGAATTTCCAGGGCATGGTGGTGCCTACAAGCTGGCAGTGCATGCCTAGCATGGGCTGAGCTACCTCCATGTGACGAGAGGAGGCATTAAGGGCAACAAATCCATGGGGCTGGAGAAAGGAACGGATCTGAATGGGAACAGATTGATCAGCAGAATGTGTCAAATAAGACAAAATCACAGAATCATTTAGGTTGGAAGGAACCTCATTGGTTCATTTATCCGTTCCCCCTGCTCAAGCAGAGTCAGCTGGAGCAATCTGCACAGGGCATAGCCTGGTCAAATTTTGAATGTCTTGGCAGACATACAAACCTACTCCACAACTTTTCAGAGCAGCCTCTTCCTGTGTTTCACTACCTTCACTATATGTCTTTTTTTGTTTTGTGTTAAGCTGGAATTTAATGTATGTTAATTTGTACTGTCTGCCTCCTGTCCTGTCAATGAACACTGAGAACATTCTAACTCCCTTGTCTTCATCATTTCCCATAAGATATGTGTACACATTGATAAGATTCCCCCTGAGCTTTCCTTTTTCCAGACTGAGCAGTCCCAGCTCAGTCTCTCCTCATACAAAACATGCTTTAGTGCTTTGATCTCTCAGTGAAGTGTCATGGAGATGAAGTCCCTTCAGAGAGAGTGAAAGGATGGTACAGGTGTTTTCCATTCTGTTCTTTTAGTAAAGGAAGCAGCAGAGAGGTGGTGGATACAAACTGATGTCTGCTTCATGACTAGTGTGTATTGTCATTGCAGGGGGTTTTCTGAGGCCTGCTATAGTCTTAGTTGATATGTAGCAGGAAGGAACTATGGTGACAATTTGGCTTTACCTCCTACAACCCAGTGTAAGATTAGAGATTCATCAATTAAAATTTCAGACTAAAGCATTCTGAACACTCTCAGAGTTCCTGAAGATCATGATGACTTGAAAGTAGCAAGCAAATCTGTCCAACATGCATTCTTCCATTCAGTATACCAGTTTATCTCACTATATGCCTCTGTTCTACAGCATGAGGATGACCAAAGAGATTTTGGTGTGAGTCAGCTGTTAGATGATACCTGTGCCTGGAGACTGACTCGGTAAGAACACTGGTATTTAATTTCTATTTGTAATTGTGCATGTTTGTAGTGAGCCTCCTAGCCCCAAAGGACAATTCCAAGACCTACTGGCAACAGAAATGATACCAAAGAGAAAGAAAATTGGTTTAAATATTTTAGATTCTTATTTCCAGACCTTCTGATTGCTTAGCAAAAATCAATAATAATTTATAGATCTGTGTAGTTTTTCCCTACTCTCTCCCTTTTGTGTCATAGAAAGTTTTATTAGAGCTTTCATGTTTCCCAAAGATTCCCAAGATTGAAGGAGTTGTAAGTTTCACATATGCATTGCTCTTAGAGAACTTTTAAGTGCAAATACTGTAAAAAAAATAATACGTTTTCTCCTCATTATGCCTGGTTTTCACAGTTGAGTGATGTTTTACTTTGGTTTATTTTTTTAATAGAGGCTAACTATGACAAGCTTTTAACTTGGCACTCAAAGTGCATCTGACTCTAAAGATAACCTACCATGGACAAGCACTAAATGAGATAGATTCCTCATTCAGCTTTCATTATGCTCCATTTCATGCACTTAGATAAAGAAGCTGTTAACAGTTTTTTGTAACGTCTTTCATCAGTATTATAAAGTGCATTGCCAAGAACAGTCAATGCCACACCTGTCATTTAGCAGATGGAGGAAAACAGAGAGGTGGTGACTTGTTCAAGGTGAATATCTGGTGCTTACTGAGGGCCCATCTGGTTTCCTGGGAGCATGGCCCAAATTTCCATTTTGGTCTTGCTATAAAGAGATGAAACCAATCATACAATCTATGCACACATTACTTATTGACTTTTATTTCTTGTGATGTAAAGCTTGTGGCCTTTTCCATTGCAAAGAGAGCCTTTGAAGGGGATATGTAATAAAAGATGTTTCATGGATCATTGACAGGTAGGAGAAATCATTTTCCCGCAGTGATGACCCAGAAAAATCAGTGATCAGGGCCTGTGTTCTCAATTGTATTTCTAACTTCTCTGAATTAAAAAAAGGAAATAGCTTGGTGACAAAATTCTGCTATCTATAATATCCACTGGAGCTGCCTGTGATGACTTGCAGAAGGATTTTACAGTGCTGAGTTGAGAGTGTGATAAAATGGCAGATGAAATTTTGAGAAGATAAATGTGTAAATGGAAGGAAACAGTCTTAAATTCACAGATGAAATCATAGGCTCTGAGTTGACTTTCAGCACCAGGAGTGAGTTCTTGGGCTTATAATAAATAGTTCTGCATGTCAGCTTGGTGCACAGCAGCTGCAAAGAAGATAAAACAAATGCTGCATATGACTATGAAAGAAATTAAAAATGAAAAGAAAAAAAAAAAACCTTAGGCCACAGTATCAGTGCAGGGTGTTCATTTGTCTTTAATATGGCCAGCAGTTCTGCTTCCATCATTTCAAATATGATGCAATAGAACTTGAAAAAGTGAAGGGCGGCAAGGATGCTCTTGAGTAACAAATTGCCTTCCATATGAGAAACAAATAAATAACAATATTCTTCATCCTGATTTAGAGATAATGGAAGATGGGTGGTTTTATAGATGAAAAGTCTATGAAATTGAGGAACACAGAGAAAGTCTTCAGAAAAGTATCATTTATTGTATTTTACTGGGCAAGATAAAGGGAGCATGAAATGAAAGTAGCAGATTCAAAACAGAAGAGAGTAAGTATTGCTTTGTATAAGATCTTAAGAGGTAATGTCTGGACACAGCCTGGCTTGCCCAGGACTGTGTCATGATTTCTGAACATGTCCAAAGAGGGGTACTTCACAGTCTCCCTGGGCAAATTGTGCAGGTGATCTGTCACTCTCAGTACCTCCTGTGTTAAATTTTGTGCCCCATTGCCTCTTGTCCTCTCACCTGGCACCTGAGGAAAGCCTGGTTTCATTGTCTTTGCATCCTCCCTTCAGGTATTTATATGCCTCAAGAATAGCCCCCTAGCCTTTCTCTTCTCTAAGTTAAAGGTCAGTCTTTCCCTATCGAAGAGAAACTCCAGTCCCTTAATCATCTTAGTGGACCTTTGTTGGGCTCTCTCCAGTACATCCATATCTCTTTTGTACTGAGGAGCCTGAAACTGAACATAGTACTCCTGGTGTGGCTCACCAGTGTTTAGTAGGAGAAGGGTTATCTCTTTCAACCTCCTGATAACACTTCTAATGCAGCCCAGGATGCCTGTAGCCATCTGTAGTCTTTTTTGCTGCAAGACCACATTGCTGGTTCATGTTCAGCTTTCTGTCCAAGAGGACTGCCAAGTCCTTTTCTGTAAAGCTACTTTCTGGATAGTCAATTCTAAGCACGTACTGATGCATGGGGTTATTCTTTCCTAGGTGCCACAGTTTTGCTGAACTTCAAGAGGTTCCCATCAGCTCATTTCTCCCAACTGTCAAAGTCCCTCTGAAATATCAGTATGATTTGTCAGTGTATCAAATACTCTTTCCAGTTTTATATCATCAGCAAACTTGCTGCAGGTAGACTCTACTAGGTCATCCAAATCATTAAGTAAGATGTTGAACAGTAATGGACCTTGGACTGACCTCTGAGGTACCCCACTAGCTACCAGCCTCCAACTAGACTTCGTATCACCCATCACCGCCTTCTGAGTCTGGCCACTCAGACAGTTTTCAAATCTACTTCACTGTCTCTTCATTCAGCCCATAGTTTATTGACTTCTGCATGAGGTTGTTATGGATGACAGTGTCAAAACCTATGATTATCGTAATGGAAGGTTATGAGATTGGTCAAGCACAACTTTCCCTTGGCGAATCCATTCTGACTACTCTGTATCACCTTCTTACAGTTCACATGCCTGGGAATGGTTCTCAGGATTAGTACTCCATCAGCCTCATAGGGTTCAAGATGAGGCTAATAAGCCAGTAGTTCTCTGGGTCTTCCTTTTTGAAGTTGAAAGTGACATTTGCCTTCCTCCATTCTTCAGACATTCTTCCAATCTTTGTATTTATCATGATTATCAAGAGGGGCCTCACAGTAACAGCTCCCTCAGCATTTGTAGGTGCATCCCAACAGAGCACATGGGCTTAAGTAGGTCCAGTTTAAGTATTCTCTAGCCTGATCCTCATCCATTTCCTAGTTCATTCCAGGGACTGCTCCCTGTAGTCCATGGGCAGCACATTAGATTCCGTGCACACATGTACAGTCTTCCAGTGTTGTGCTTAAGGCTTGATCCATGAAGTGCAGTACGTGCTTTCCATGTTATGGTATGAAAATGCCACCAAGGTGGACTGCCTCATGTTATGTTGGATAATTTGAACCGACCCCCTCCTTTCTAATGAATAAATAACCTACATGTCTTCGTAGCAGTCATAAGGAGCCCTGAGTAGGCTCTGGCTTGGTGCCGTGCAGGGTGAACTGCTGTTTCTAACTGTGTCTACTTCAAGTACTGTGAACCCAAGCCTTCCTGCAGTTCTTAACTTAGGCATCAAAAATTCATTCCTTGGAGCAAACTTCTTCAACGGTGTTCACATATTCTTTTTCCCCATTAGGGGCAACTAGTTTCAGTTGAAAGTACTGACAAATTATGTCTACAAGGCACTTAGCTTTGAAGCACCACCAAAATTATAAGGTGAACCATGCAGTGAAGAAAAGGCCTTATTCTTCTAAGTACCTTACGGTACTTTTTTGTGAGTAGGCCAGTCAATATCATACCTAGTCAAAACAGCTGTTTCTAATATAACATGCAACAACATTGTTCTGTATATTCTGCACTGGAGTGTATCTTTGCAGCATAATTCCTCAATTCTATATCTAGCTAGGTTTGTAATAGGGATAGAGTAGATGGATGCAGTGGAATGAAGATGCAGTAGAATGGACTCAAAACAGGCTGTGCAAACCTGCCTCGCACCTAGGAAGGCCATCAGATTACTTTCACATATTGCTGTGTCTTCACGTCTGTGAGCATTTAGATTAACTAAATAAAATAATGCTCAGGGTTACCTGCAGGTACTGTAGTTATATTTCTGATCGTAGCAAACAAACTTTTGTGATTTAGAGAATGTATTGATTGAGATGCTTAATCTGCTTAGATCTAGCAGAAAGGAAATGAGCTGTTTGAACTGGCTTGAGATGAAATAAAAAGAATGAACTGGCACCTTACCTCTGGTATAATTGGGTTTGCTCTCATATGCCAATGTGAAAAAATAAAAGCGGCAGCCACTATATTGCTTGAGGCACTGATTTTCATAGCTTGAAAATCAAAAACAGTGTAAAACAATGACTGCATCAGAAGAACTACAGTCCATTGGCCCATTGTCTCTGCCACTGAGGTACGAGAGCTATAACACAGTGACTAGCCTGATCCCTGCAGTTAGACACAACTTTAGGCAGCATGGTGGTGAACAACATTTTAGAAAGTAAAACTAACATTGCTCCATGGTAGATGCTACTGCCAGGAAACTGACAAGTAATGCTGTAAGCATTTGCTGTATATATGATCTTCCTCATGTATAGACCAGCTGAGCTGTAAGAGTAACTCTTTCAAGTTGTTTATGCTTTTTTTCTTTTTAAAATAATTGTAGCATATTGCAATATTAAAAGCTCCAATACTTTCTTCAATGTCAAAGAAACCCTAAATGTTCATGGGCTGGTTACCACTGCCATCTTTATACAAAGCTATTAAAGTTGTAATAGTATAATGTATGCCTGTATGATAACATATGGATATTGTTGATTATCTAGTAGTCAAAGATTGCGGATAGCATTAGTAGAGGTATTTTGATCATTGCTACATGTTGCTGGATTTTTTCCTATTAATTATGTAAAGTTATGGCTACTTTATACACAGAATTCTTTAGAGTAGAATAAACTGATGGGAAATATGCATTCTTTGACCTAGTATTATAACTTTAGAAATTATTCTGAAGCTTGCATTTAGACCAAGCATGCTAATAAATATACTTACCTGTATACATCAATGTAACAAGGCAAGCTCATATGTCCAGAACCACTTTTGAGCTGGGTAATGCTATGAAAAAGTTGTTATGCATGTAGTCTTGGTCAAAGCAGAGTGACAGCTTGTATTAGTTGTGATTTAACAGGATTACAGGAGGAATTGCCAGACAGCTACTCAGCACACAAGCTGCCTGGCTAGATAAGGCTAGTTCAGATTTGAAATAAAAAGCTGTAAAGGCAAAACCATGTGTAGGAGGAAGTGAATAGTAAGCATTTATGGGGAAATGCACTCTGGTATTAGCACAAGACAGACTGCCTAACATTTCTTCATTCTGTATTACGATTTCAGTACAATGACTCTCTTTCCTCCTCTTTCCATACAATATGTATAATCAGAGTCTAACCATGTACCATGAAAACTGTACTTTGGACTGTAGTTGCAGATTTAATCTTTGATTGCTCAGTTAGTCAAACTAAGATATAATTTCTGTGTAAACAATAGTCCATTTGCTCTGAAGGGAAGGTGACTTTCACCTACCAGACTGCAAGGAGGGAGAGAAAAATTCCTTCTAAGTCTTCCAAAGAAAGATCCCAAATACAAAGGGTCAGTGTGAAATACAAGAGGGGAAAAAAAATCAAGAATAAAGTGATAGAGTAAAATAAACAAACACTGCAGAAAGGGCATAAATTGCAATTTCCACTTTTTCATAAAAGTACATGGAAACCCTGACTACCACCAAGGACCATCAAGGCAATAGTATGTCCATTTTATAAACCAGTAGGCTAGGAAGGGTGTGGAAGTGGGAATTAAGGTGCCTCTGCCCCTTCCTGAAGATTTAACCTTGCAGAGAAGGTTGTCAAAGGAAGAGACAGGTGTATTCCTATGTGTGTAACAACCTTAGTAATGGTCTCTTAGGCACCTATTTGTTCCAGATGACAAATAACAGCTAGAATTTCACTGTGCTTGAAACATAGAAAATTACACAAATGCTTCTTAGAAGCAAAACTCTGATTCTGGTTATCTGTTGGGGATGCACTTGGAGCCTGCAGTGCTAAAATGATGAGGTTTACAGCTCAAGCATCAGTCCAGGAGTTCAGTGTAGTGAGGTGTATGCTCCTGTTCATAATCCTAATTAATTTACCCTTTGCTAGGGCACAGCAATCTGCCTGTGCAGACTTTGTGGTAGCTTTTGTAGCATAACAAAGGCATGGGAGTATGGAGTCATATACGCCTGTCTACAGAAGTAAAACTGATTCACAACTTAGCTGATACTATGGAAAAGGCAGTTGTTGACACAGTGTGTTCAAGTAAAGTTGAGAAATGTAATCAAATTAAGTTTAATGAATTATGATACATTGGTGTCCCTGTTTAGAATATATAGTTTTATAGTTGTGACAGTATGGGCTCTTGAAATGCAGTTTTTCCAGATGTTTTCCAGATGGTTCGCCTGACTCTCTGCAGCTTTAGTTTGTGAAGTGATTGTAAAAGAAGGTATTGTAGCATGTATTTTAAGTTCACCATTCTTCAAGGTAATGTTTAAGCATTTGCTTAACCTTAAAGAGTAAAATAAATGGGATGTGGAGTTCAATAGACACTGAAATAGCAGATCACATACTGGAGTACTTTTACTTGGGAAACTTGTATCCTGTAGGTATAAGTAGAAGGTTTTTACATCTATGCTTTGTGACAAACGTCTAACCAAAAAACCCATGGAGATCCAGGCTCAATTACTTGACGTTTACATAAGCATTTGTCTGCATTTTATGCTAATGTAAAATCAAATTCTTCCAAATATATGGTGGGAGGTGGAGGAGAAATCTGGTCTCTTTATTCAATTGTTATTAAGTTGTTGGTTTCTTTTTCTGATTTCCAGACAGAACCTTCTATCAGTTGTTATGAAATATAATGGTCAAGTGGGATGTCTATTGCAAGATGAGGTATTTGCTCTTAGTTTGTTATACCAGAAAAGCATTATTTTCTGCATGAAAGGTGTCTAATTATTAATCTGTCTCAAATGCAATTAAGGAAGACTTTTAATTAAGGCTGTTTCACCTGACTTTGAAAGGATATAAATTCTCTTAGTAGTGTATTGAGATTAAGAAGAAAGTGCTACAAATTTAAAATCTCAAAGCTGACTCTTTCTAAGTATCAAGGAACCTGTAAATAAACAGGATTTTTGGGTTGGCAGTGTAATATTTGCATTTAGTGGAAGTATAAGATGCTATATGTATGTGCAAAATTTGTCCCTGATTTTACAAAACCACAGGGTAATTTAGGATATATACTGAAGAATGTAGTAGTCTGCAGGGTTAGGTTTTGGCAGCAAAACTCATAAGACTAATTTAAAGTAGTGAGCTGCCATTTGAATGTTACATCATTGAAGGAAAAATCTCTTAGAACATCATCTCTACTAACAAATGTTTTAAGAACAAATGTCTTAAAGGACAAATGCGTATTTGAATGATAGCTTGGCTATTTGATCTGAGTTTCAGTTTGTCATGCTAGCTGACTTTCTCAAGTTTGGAACTGGAAGGAAAATGAAGGACATTAGTAAAATCAAAAAATATTGATGTAATGTGGAGATCTTCCAGTATTTCCCTTTCAGAGTTATACTGAAAAATGTATTTCTCTGAAATATAGGTTAAAACATACACTTCTTACTTTGTTTCAGAAATCCATCATATGAATTCTAGTACAGATTTTAATCTTTCTGGCTATTCTTGATCTATTCTCTTTTGAATACTCAGAAAAGATACACATGCAAACAAGTGTGTATGCATATAGACATAAACATATGCCCATATATAGACAGATATGTACATAATGTACATGCATGAATATATAAATATATATCAGTACCTATGTAAATAAATATATGTAGATAAAAAATCTCTACATTTTTGTATAAATCTTTGGTTCTTTTCTTCTGCAAAACACATACAAATTTAAAAACCGTTGAACTGTGCCTACCTACTGTGTAGGTATTCACTGACTTTTTCATTTGTAAGCAACTTCTCAGCGAGGACTATTTAGTGCGTAGCATGTGATACAGTCATAAACATTTGGAAAATTGAGGTCCCCAAGCTCAAATATGCATATGTATTTCTTTACTGAAGTACACCCCTCAGTGTAGTTACTCACATTCGCTTGAAATTTTAGAGCCTAAAGTAAGAAGATTCCAAATTCAAAGAAAGCTATAATCAGAACATTAATGAGGCATTACAATTCACCCTCTGGAAATGATGCTTTGTAGATACTCCTCAGGCCTATAATGAAGCCCTCTTAAATTTGTTTTCTCTAAAGATTTTTACCTTGAGTAAGCAATTACTTGAGATCATTAAGTTTTTATAAAGGGAAAACTAGACAATTTTCAAATATTCATGCTATGCAACAAATATGCCTGTGTTACTTTATAGCTAAATTTCTTAGTAGTTTGGGGCTTTTTTTAACAGCGTCTTTTCTATTCAGGGAAACTCAGTGTAAGTTTGTGTGAACTGCTTTAAAGAGTAAGATTGCAAGTTAACGTTATAGGTCAGATCACCATGCAGATGTTTTCAGAGGTGCCAGTGTATGAAGCTTTTTCAAACCTATAATAATTAAAACTAGTGTTAGTCCTTTGCCTTAATAAGTGGCTTGAAAAAATAATGGAAGATATAATGTAATACATTTTGGTCAAAAATACATGACTAAAGAAAGCAGAACTTGAGAATCTGTTATTTGTTATTTGAATCTTCATTTACTTATTTTCTCTAATGTCTTATTAGATTTCTTTAGAAAGTTTAAATTTGGGATCTTTATAATTGTTCCTTATCCCAAGGATACGCAGGATTAATTGTGTTGATTCGCAAAGCCAGCATTCATGTTACTGTAAGGGTTGTTACCCATGTGATTCACCACAGTCCACACTTGGCACACTCTGAACTTTAAGCCACTGGGAGTTACTTGCGTATACTATATTAAATGCACACATATCTGCTTAAGTTCTGTACTCAGATAGAACTTCAGGTGTAATCAGACATATCTTGAGATTCTCAGTTTAAAAAAAAAAAATCAGTTTTTTTTTGCACATCTACCCACTTCCAAATTTACTTGTTCAAGGATGCCTGTTGAAAAGCCTTGAAGAAACCAGTTCTTCTGACTTATGTGACAAGCCCACTATCATTATTATTAATAATGATCAGTAAATGGAAAAATCATTTTATGATAGATAATGCCTCTACAAAATAGAAATTAAAAAAAAAAAACAAACCACAAAACCATACTGTTTGGCACACAATGGGGGTGGGATTGGTGTTGCTGGGGTTGAAACAGAGGGTATTCCCAGGGAGTATGCGCAACCAGAGAACTAGCCATTTTGATTGCCCTGATAATCACTTGGCATGCACTTCATTTTAACTCTGTTCAGAATGTATTACTAATGTAGAGAGAAAACTGTAAATTTTTAATACAGAGTGCAGAAGTTCTAGAATGAAGTAGCTTTTTTTTATCGTATAAATAATTTAAACACCAAAATATTCCTCAAAGGTTCTGTTGGTATTTAAATATGTGGAGGGAAAAAAAAAACCATATACAAGATGTTAACTATAATTCTTTGGTACTTTCAGAAATGTAAAAATTTAGTTAGAAATGAATCTCTGTCTTTCCTTCTTTGGGACAAAAATCAAAAAATCAATGTCATATGTCTACATATTGAAAGCTATATGATAATATCAAAAAAGAGAAATAATGAGATAGAGGTCATAATTTGTAGCATATGCTATTACACAATTTTTTTTGCATGTTTACTCTTCTTGATCTGCAATGTTCTCCTTAGTAGCAGCTGCCATATAAACCAAGTCTATGGTATAGTAGCTTCTATAAAATATTAAGTACCTTGGTAATTTATCTCTAAATGGAATGGTATGTTTTTCAGAAAGAAATACATTCCTCAAGATATCCAACTGTCTTTGTAGAACAGCACATATATGTAAGTATAAGAATATATAAACAGTTTGGAGGGTTTTGTTTTTTGTTTGGGTTAGGTTGTCTGGTTTGTTTGGATTTTTTGATTGGCTCTGGGAGTTTTTGTTTGGTTGTTTGTTCTGGGGTTGTTTTATTTTGTTTTGTTTTTCCTGTCTGGCAGTAGAGCTCTTTCTCTCCTGAAGAATTACTCCTGTGTATGTCTATTGCTTCCTGTGCTGCTCAGAAATTTGTCTACATGAACATGTCTTTATAGACATAAAATCCATTGTTTTAATAAACCATAGCTACTTGTGAAGAAGAAAAATGCTAAATTAGAATTATACTTAATTTATAATTTAATAATACATATATTGTACACTTATAATTACAAACTATATACAGTAATAAAAAATTGTGCATGTATATGTGTGTATATATTATAGAATCATAGAATAGTTAGGGTTGAAAAGAACCTTAAGATCATCTACATTTCTTCAACAACTGCACAGTAAAACAGCATGTATAATGCTTTGGTTTTGTCAGTGTTATACATGGTAAGCAAAGCCATGCCATTTTTAGAGGTTTCTACTTCTGCTGGCAATGTGTATGTGTGTAATAAAGAATAAATCCAACAGGAGTTCAATTTGAAAATCTCAAGTGGAAGGAAAGAAATAGGAAGAAAAAAGAAATGGATTCCTTGTGAGTTGTCAGAATGGTGAATCAGCTGCAGATGAAGGAAGGCTCTAAAGTTCTTAAGAGATTACGGTCAACCAGAGCCTTTTTCTCTTTAGAATATCTAATAGAAAAAGGTGCTGCTGTCTTTAATTACTAAAAAAAAACTCCGACAACTTATATTTAAAAAATTTGAGAATACTTTAGTCCTGCTCAAGGCAGATAATGTGGAACTAGTAACCTCAATACGTTTTTGTATTTATTTATATTAATGGTAGGTGGTAACCTTCTCAGTACCGTCTGCATATAGAACTTAAGCTTGAACATCAAAAGCTCATCTTGATGCAGTTTTTCTTTTTCAGGCATGAAATAGTCAAGTTACAGAAATGGCTTTATCAATGGACATGCTATAACATACTAAAAGGAACATTTATCAGTACAGAAACATGGAAAATATTTATCGAAGAGTTTATACTTGTTCAGAGAATGTATTTTAAGGTTTAATGAAGTGATATAACTATACAGGAAACCTATGAATTTTAATTTATTTATTAATTTTCATGAACATAGAGTACTTGATGTTTGAAGACTGAATTTTCCTTCTTTTGGTATCCAAATTTTTCTTTTTGAATCTTCCAAAGTATTTCTGAGATTATTCAACTAGAGGGTTTTTTTCATATGGTAATATTTAAAGATCTAAATTTATTATCAATAAGATTTAATAATTTGAACTATATATACATTTTGCAGAAAAGCTAGTTGCAGAAGTACTCAGTCCACAGGTGTCAGATTATGCAGCCTCCCACAAGAGTCACTATTTTTAGAAGGAACGTGGCTGTTTGCCAGCTCTCACAGAGATGGGTAGGAGACAATATTGGGGATAAATTCACAGCACAGTATCGTAAAAACCACAGTCAGTTTGTGAATCATTTAGGTTCATGTGTCCTCAGAAGTTTGCTTTTTCAGGGCTTCTACTCTCATGAAGTTAGGATAAACTGAAGTTTTGCCTCAAATTCAGTTTTAAATATCAAATTTGTCAGTTTTCAACAAGGCGCATTTTGTGGCAGATAATTGGACTTTAATGAAAACTGTGCTGTCCTTAGGAAGCTATTGGTTACTAGCGATTTCAGTGTAGCCAGACTAATGCCTGTGTATTTGAATTTTGGATGAGCAGATACAATTTTCTGCATACTCTCTGGCATGAACTTTACACTAAGCTGTTTCTGATAAATGGTATGTGTCTACTGTGTGCTCCCCCCCACCCCTTTTCTTTATTGTCAGCAGCATAAAGTTGATAATGTGATTGAAGTAGCTAAAGCTATCTGCAGTGTCCTCTGTTTTGTGGAAACCAAAGACATTACTGATGCAGTCAAGAAACTCCGTGCATTGTCGCTGGTGAAAACACAGGTAAAAGATATAAGCTGATGTCTTATTTTTCTCTTTAAAACTGGAACTTGAATGGGTATCACTAATTTTATGATTGATCAAAGCCATTCTATTGTCTTACTCTATGAATTTTCCTTCTTACTTCTTACTGTATGTGCACTTTTTTTTTCCCCTCTGACAATCATTAGGTAAAGGTTCTATCAATAAAAGATATGTGACAGAGGAGCAATAGAGGACTTGTGCTGTGTTTAACTGTAACTGAAATGCTCCTTTGGTTGTTCTTTTTTATTCCCACAAAACACAGAAATCTCTGCTTTGCCACAGCACCTGTTTCCCAAATCATGCAATTTCAAAGTATTCTATTCATAAATTTAGCATAGGTAGTTAACAATAATAAAAAAAAAAAAAGCTTCTATAAATATCGTGTAGATTACAAGTTTTTCGGATAGCAATGCTCTACTTTTTATGTAAAGAAGGACCAACATCATGCAATCCTTTTATTAGCTGGAATACTGACTCTTAAAACACTGAGGTGGAATTTTCAGGAGTTTCTGTATAGTTGTGAACTAGCACTTTGAGGGCAGTATCTGTTCTCAGTTTCGTCATCAGCCACTTCGGTAGGACCTTGGACAAGTCACTCTGACCTGATTTACAGAAGTTCTGAACACCCAAAAATTCTTCTGAAATCAGCATCTTGGAAATACAGGTGCTCAGCAAATTTGAAAATCAAGCCATTAATCAGTTTCATTTAGTCTGGTGTAATCTTGACTCATGCTGATTCTTTCCCATCCTAATGAAATTCCCTCGTCATGATTTTAAAAAGTTCAGTAGGATTTTTTTTTTTTTTCTGTTCCTTATATGGTCTCTGTCTTTTGATTCTCTCTTACAGCAAATAGTGCTTAGAAAAACATGTCAAACTAGGTAAGGTGGTTGCGTTCTCAGACAGTTACCTACTTCTAAAACTTGTATTCTTTCTCTTTATTGTTTTGTTAGGTTTTTTGGGGTTTGGGTTGTTTATTAGAGTTTTTTAACTGTTCAGTTTAATATGTGTAAGATCACCTCCAATAGGAAAGTAAACAATGAGATAGTGTTAACTGAGGAAACTAGTAAATGCTGATTAGAAACATGTCTAGCTACGTAAGTGGGATTTATTTCGTTTTGCCTGATATGCTGTTTGAGGTCCCAAATGTATGACTAGGGAAAGCTAGCGTAATTCTTTTTGTAACATTTCTTGTGTTGTAGGAGTGATATATGGCAAACTAATTATATGTTGTCATCCATATACACTTACTCTTGACAGGTTCAAACCCTCAAATACTCATCTTACAGGGGAAAAATTATTTCTAAGAGGTGAAAAGACTGACAAAACTAGAAAGTATATTAGTTGAGGAGGCTCCAGTGATGCTCAGAAAACCTCTTTTCTTAAATCTTTGCATTCTTAGTCTCTGTTTATTCCTCTTTCAGGTGGGAGAGGTAGGGTAATAGTTTCCATCTTAAGTTACAGGATCCAAGCAGATAAGCCCTATAACATCAGTGTAGGTCTCTGTAAGTCTGGGTTGTAAGTAAATCCCTGCACCATGTTTCTAGAACAGAGAACACTAGAGATCAAGGAGCAGATATTGCTGCATGGCTCTGGGCAGAACCAACTGTAGCCTTCTGGAATTAGTTATATGGATGCTGTCTGTCTGAATTTTGTCAAGTATTGTTAAGGACCAATATGCAAGAAACAACATAGCTCTAAGGTTTTGTTGTTGTTCTTGCTCAGAGCTGACCAGCTGATTCACATAAGTGCCTTCTCTTGCTTCCCTGCTAGGTCATGGCTCACTGTAAACTTGTTGCTATAGCATCCTCAATCTTTTCATGTCCATTTCAGCATCAATTATTATAAGTCATTGTTCTGGGTAAATTCCAGCAGAAATGGATCTGTGAGAGCATGCATTTTATCTGGCATGTCATTGATTAAAATGGAAATATCTCCATTTAAGAAAAGTTATTCCTGTATATTAGAGGGCACATAGAGTAGAGAAAGAGATAAAACAGTTAACAAAGGATTTACATGTTCTACTTTTCAGTTAAACACCTGGCTGTCCTGAGAGGCGTTAGTCAGATCAGTATTTTCCCCTTGAGAAAAGCATTTTGTCAACCCAGAATCCTTCTTTAGAGATAAATAGAGCTTGGTCTAGTAAAAACATACAGAAGACAATAACAGAATATCTCCTTTAGGAAGGAATTAGAGCAGAAGAAATATGTTGGTATTAATTTGTTAAAATATTTCTTTTGGAGTTCGGAAAAGTTCAGTGTATTTTCTCTTCAAGTCTTCCTGTCAGTTCTCTGAACCCAATGTGTAAACTGCCTCCTGTAGCTGACTTATATTTACTGATTATCCTAGAGTCCATTTTCAGCTGCATAATGTCTGAATTTCAGCAGAGAAACAGATCAGTTCCTATTAGTGTGGCCTACCCTGGGCAATCAGAAAACCCCACATCATGCCATGAAGAATAAGATAGTGGGATAAAACCCAAAGAGTACCGGTTACCTTTTTCGAATCTAAGGTTTCTGTTGATGTTCACATTTGCTTCTACTTGTCTTCTGAGTCACTGTTATACAAATACTGATTTTATTTTAGATATGAAATGATTGGTACTAAGCAAAAAAATGAATTATGAGCTGATCCACCCTGTTGTAAAAACAAACTACCAAAAAGCTCTTCCCCAAGTGTTTCCAGCTTTCCATTGCTTATTCTTGTGTCCAGTTTCCAGCTCTACCGTCTAGTCCCCAATATATACAGGTTTTGCTGAGACAACTTCCACGTACTTCCTTGCACAGAGGAAGTACACTTTCCTTTTCCTGTTTCACGTATTTAAATTATCAGCCCTGCAGAGCAGGGAATGCATCTCCTTATTTGTATGTACAGTCTCCAGCACAGTAGAGTGCCTGTCCTGGCTATAATCTTTAGAGGCTAAAAATATAAGTGGTGATGCTAATGATGGTGTTTGCTCATCTGTAATGAGCAAAATGATACTGTTCTTGAATACCTCTTCTGAATGTTAAAAGTGTTTGCCCTGATTGAATATTTTATCATAGTCTTAAAATATTTTTCTGTCCTAATATTCATATAAGAAGCTGCTTCACATTTCTCTTCGAGAATATTGACTGACTAGATTGTTACTTATTTTACAAAGTTTCTAAATTACTGAGGTATTGAAGTTTCCTCCTCTTAACATGTCTTTTCAGGCTTGGTTAGCTGAACAGGTTGTCTGTCCCTTGAAGCCTTCAACTAAAGGCTGCCTGTGACCTTGAGTGACACTCCTATCCCCCTTGCACTCTCCTTTGTGAATTACACCTAACTAGCAACTGACTTCAAACAAATGGAGAATGGGAAAAAAAGTGTGTGTGTGTATATATATATATATATATAAAAGTCCAACTGTTCCTGCATCGTCAAACCCTGTGGTTGCTGCATCTTGGTTTTTCACTCCTTTGAGAAACAAGTGGTAGGACAGTAGATTAGACTTCAGCAATCTAGAAGATATTCAGTTTTGATTTTAAAGAGCTTCATATTTCTCAGCAGTAACTAAACCATAACATAAAAGTAGTAAAATATTTTTCTTCAAGTTCTGTAAATCAATTGCTGTTTCATTTTATGACAATAGAGGTTAAACATTATATGCAACTGCCTTAACTGCAGAATAGTATATAATTACAGCAAATCAGATTTTATTTATCAATATTTATGCAAACTCTCCTGTCTGTATCAGCACATGTAGCCAAAATTAGTACTCAGCAGTTGGATATTTGATGGAGTACCAACTTCTCCAAACCTTAGAATCATAGAATAATTTGGGTTAGAAAGGACCTTAAGATCATCTAACTCTAACCACCCTGCCATGGGCAGGGACACCTCCCACTAATCCATGCCACCCAAGGCTCTCTCCAGCATGGCCTTGAACACTGCCAGAGACGGAGCATTCGCAGCTTCACTGGGAAACCCATTCTAGTGCCTCATCTCCCTTACAGTAAAGAACTTCTTCCTCATATCCAATCTAAATTTCCCCTGTTTAAGTTTTAACCCATTACTCCTTGTCATCACTAAAGTCCCTAATGAAGAGTTCCTCTGCAGTATCCTTATAGCCCCCCTTCAGATACTGGAAGGCTGCTATGAGGTCTGCCTAACCTTTTTTGAGTTCAACTCATACTGAAGTGTAGGGGAATTTTCTGTGAATTCTGGGTACTGACAACATTATTAAATCCTAAAATATTAACGTATCTTGTCAGTCTACTTGAGTTATTTCTGCTATGTTCAACAGCATAGTACCCCAAGACTTTTTGTTAGATAGAAGAAGGGGTTTTTCTTTCAAGCAGGTAACTTGCACCTCAAGTGAATGATTTGAGGCTGCTTTACATCTCAAGTGCCTTCAGGGTTATGCATCAGATAAGAGAGAAATGCTGGAAGAAGAGGTTCTAATTGCTTTTTCACCATAGTTTCCTGATGCTTTAGTGAACTGTATGGTGTGGTTTTGTGTGGAATAACTTTTAATGTGTCCATTTGGCAAGCTTCATGTGCACATAATGCCTTAAGGAAACTACTGCTTATTCCATCCAATGTAAATTGCATAGGGTGCCAGAATATGTTTGTGTATACACATCTGTACACATATGCTCACATAATTTAAGAAATATCAATGTGTTTCTATTTAATTCTGCTTTTATGAGGAAAGAAAAAAGAAAAAGAAAAAAAGGAAACCAGAGAAACTTACTTTCAGTCTGTGTTTAATTAAACTGTATGTATTACCTCCTTACTGCCTTTTCAGTGCCAGTTCTGCACACTCCTTTAACACAGTTAAAAGATGATGAAAGAAACTGGGCAGCAGTGATACTTTCTTCTTAACCGATTGCATCTCTTTATAAATGTGATTCATTCAGACTCTAACCAAGCTAACCCTGGGATTTGAAAATCTGTTCAGGGGAAACTCTGAGCCTGCTTGCGCAATAATGTTTTTCATTTATTTCTTTCTATTTTTTTCCCTCTTCCTTTCTTACAGCAGTTCACAGAAAGTCCTAGGAGATCAAATCCTGCCAGAACAGGCACTAATCCACTATATATTAAATGGGCTACACTATGTTGAAAATATAAGCGCTGTTCCAAAAGGTTGTTTGCTTTCCAAAATTTGAGAGAATTGAACAAAGGTCTCAGTTCCCATTTGTCTCACAGCACCATAAGCATTGTGAAAACATATTTCTCAGCATGGATGTAGCTTTTCTCCCCTCAAGTAAGCATCTGACTTCTCTTTATATTTACCAGACAGATGCTGGCAGCTCCAAGCTGGGTACCAGAGGGAGAATGTACGTCCAGCATTGTACTTCTTATGTCACCTCTGCATGCACTGTAATTTTAAAAAGCATCTTGCTGAATACATATGTAGTAACACAAAGCATTCTCAACCTGCTGCAAAGGGATTAGTGACTGTAAAGGGTAACAGACTTTAAAGGGACAGTGGCTCAGTGTGAGCCACTGGCAATACTGAAACCCAGAATTCACTTGATAGTCTCTCTGGTCAAGATTTGCACCTCAGTAACTTATTTCTGTGTCACCTTGGCACGTGAGTGTGATGTCAGAGCCCAGCAAAGACAGGGCAGCTTGAGCAACCAGGGAAGCTGATTGCCCTCTCTTGCTCTTTTTACAGAGGTTGGATCCCACCTCTGCCCCAAGGCTGCAGGTGCCACCCATCCTGCCAGATGCTCCAGGCTCCCTACATGATGTTTCTTCCTGTGTGAATGGGGAGGCACAGGCAGTGTAGCAATAAGTAAATTTGCCCAGTGTCTGAGTAGCCTGGAGCAAGGTCTGATTGATGGCAGTTGTTGTACTTAGGGATTTAACATGGCAGCTTTTTAAAAACAAGAAAAAAAGAAGTTTAATTAGGCTGGTCAGTTCAGTCTAAGCATCTGGCCTGACCTTTTAGCAGTCATAAGCACCCAGCAGTTCTTGCTGACAGCAGTGGCATATGAAGTCGGAATCCAGATGCTGAATTAATGTTAGACATCAAGAGGTGTGTTTAGGCACCAAAGTATAAACACCTTCTAAATCCCTACACCTAATATTTCCTGTAGCCATATCTAGTTAGCTGCCTGCTCAAAGGTTTTTATAGAGCATAGCTATTTTTGCTGATTTGTCACAGGAGCGTAGGTGAAATGTAGGCCACTTCAACTTTGAAAGGATGCTGGGGCTCTGCCTGCTCAGTGTGGTTGTGTCTGAATATGGAAGGTATGTAAAGGGATGGAGAGGATATTCTTATCTCTGTTATACCAATGCGAGGCTGAAAATGTGTCTGCACCTCAGATATTAAAAAGTGCCTCTTTGTATCCTGACATGCATAAATACTGTCAGAAATTGGGCACTAAGTGACTTGTCTGAGATGGTAGATGAAGCAGCTGGAAAAGCTGGAAAAAGCAGGTCCCAGCTGTGTGTTCTGTAATCATAACATTAGAATACCTCCTTCACCTTTCTTATTTTCCATGAGTACCACTAAATCTAATGTAACTGATATTTGGTCTTTTCTGAAGTAACTGATTGCTTTCTCCTTGGGCTTTGTCTTTGTAGGATTCACTTCAAAGTGTGGAAAAACCAGAAAAAGGTAAAGTGTTATTTTTAAAATATGTTAATTCAAGATGTACCATCAGAAAACACATTTTGCTTGTGATGTTTGCATGTATTACTATAGTTGGCATATTGTAGATGTTTGCAAATTTAGTTGTATTATAAGGTAATTATGACAAGTTAAATTTAAGTTATCTAAATATGTAAGTGAAACGTAGCATTTCCTAAAACTAATCTGGAGATTCAAATATGGAGGACAAGTAGTAGAGTGAAAGAACTGATTGCAGTTAGTGGTAATCATAGCAGTTGTTCTCAATAACAACTTTTTCTGCAGAGAAAATGGAAAATAAGGAACTTCATGAAAACCTAAAGAAATTATTTTTGTGTATGGCTTTTCTACTCAGCTCCAATAACTTTCATTCTTCCCTCCTTAATCTTTAGTTCTTTGCTTGTTTTGTGTAAATAGTGTGTTATTTTAAGTGATACACTGTCATAAGTAATTTAACAGTAATGCACAAAATAATATATGCTGCCGTACTTAATTCTTCGGTTAAAATTGGCTTAAACTCATTGGTTGATGCTCAGTACTATTAACATTACTGCAGAGCACCTTGCATGCTGATGGGTGTGCAAGAGACTGTTCTGTCGTGGGTGCCTGTGTTGGGTTTCCACCAGGGATGGCTGCACTGGGACATGGGTCTTGCTCTACCCCGCTGTGGCTGGCTTATGACAGGCAGCTGGGGGTGCTACACAGACTTTTTCAAAGGGCCTTCCATCTGAACACTGGGGTGGCTGGGGTGTGCTGTGGAAAGGTAGTCTCTCTCCATTTTGTTTGAGGAAAACAAGTAGCCTCTTTATTTATCTTCTTTTGTTGATTGCAGTGTGCTCAGAGAGGCAAAAAGGTGAACAAACCACAAAGACTGTGGTTGTCTCAAACACAGAGGTGGTTGAAATGCAGGTTTCCAAATGCCAGGCTTGTTGTTTCTCCATTATTCAACTTCATGAACAGCAAACAGTGAAGCAGCAATTATATTTGTAAGCTGCCAGGAAAAGCTAAGCAGCTGGAAGGCTGGAGGAGTGGGGGGAGAACATGCAGGTGCAGAAGGGAGGAGAAAGTAAATACAGTTTGTAGGATTCTTCTCCCTTGGATATAGTCATTTATCCCATGAAAATTTTTTAACACTCTGAAGGACAGCTAGTTGTTGAAGATGAAAAGAATTAATAGTTACTAATCGACATCTACCTTAGAAACATTTCCCCTCCATAGTGTTCAGATAACATGTCTGGAAAGGATCTAAAACTTTAGTCTACTTAAAGAGATTTCCAGATTTGGACTTAATTGTATCTGCAGCTTCCTCAATAAATATCTGAGTTATTGAATAACAGTAAAGGAATCTGGTGTTTTTCCTCTCTACTTCTTTTGCCTATTTGTTTATGACAGGAAAACTTCAGCTGTGAAGTGTGATGCTTCTGTTTGATCTTGGCACACCCTAATTTCATAACATTGCAGAATCCTTTTGGTAATATAATGTTAGACTCTTCAACTTACTGATTGCAAGTCAAAACTTGCCAGGCCATTAGTGATTCTGTGGAGAAGCCTACATTCAAAGTTGTCCAAGGTAACCAAAATCCAATTTGACGTCTCACGTGCATTGATGATACAATTCATGTATGTTTTAACATACTACATGCCTTACATTTGCTCCTATTGAGCTTCTAAAAGCGAGCAAAATTTTTAAAGTTAGGCAAATAAGTCTAGATGTCTTATCAAAGCTGGTGTTAAGAGCATGTCAGATAAAATAAAAGCATGACAGCAGTGACTAAATCTGATCTGCTGGAGCCCAGGCCTGATCCTCAAGAGATGTACTTCAGTATGGTTAGCTGACTGTAATTGCAGGCATGCAAAAATTTGCAGGCCAGAGACTCAAGAAGTAAAGTAAAATCACTACCTTAACTCAGCCCTGGTAATTTTTTCCAGGTCTCTGGGAAGCTAAAAACCATGTGCTTTTCTTTCTCTAGCAGCACAATTGCAAGTGAAGTCAGCATTGACAGCCGAGGAGGAGATAGACTGAATTTCCCTTTTGTACTGTTCTTTTCTGTCTCTTGTGTTTATCTTGAAGAAAGCAGAATCAAAATTGAACAATAAGTACAGCAATCAGTTACTCCAACTAATAATTTATTTTTCTTCTCCTCTTCCTCCCCAGACAATAGCTATTGCTCTGAGTATCATAAAAGAGTTTTGGTTTTCTTCATTGTAGCTTCTCTACTGTAAAAGAGAAAAAGAAAAAGAATACTATTAAAATTAAAGCCTTACTTAATAATTTGTTTAGAAACTGCCTTGATCTTTCTTTTTAATAAGAGATTATCGAAAGTTTAATACTAGTCATTCACCATGGACTAAGCAAGTCAAAATATCTAGCCTTGATTTAGTGTTGCAGTAACTGGCTCTGTTAAGTTTTATCTCTGTAGACCAAATTATTCCATTGCTGCAAACAGAACAGTGCTTATCCATTTGTGGCTAAATCTGGATCATGTACTTTTCCTCTGTATGAAGTCTTTAGAAGATTATACTAATGTTGTAGTACTCGAAGGGTGTTTTTATTTATTTTTAAATGTGAGGAACAGTGGGCATTTCTAGACATTAACACCTTCCTGCATCATAAAGTGTTCCCAGAAAATAAAGAATAAGATTATTTGCGATAATAGAGATTTAGCCCTGGAACTTGCTTCAATCCAGACTGTGACAAGCTGCAAGTGGATACAAAACTAAATCCATATGTGTTTCTCAAAAGCTGATGAATTAATATTTCTACAATGTCTACAGCCTTCCTACTTCAGGCAGGGATTTCACTGGATCAGACATAATCAGCTTTTGGAATTTGATCCACAGTTCTCTGGGACCCATTCCAGAAAGTCTAGAATGCACCACAAACTGATGGCAATGAAACAGCAGCCTGGTCTAGCTGAATTGCTAGAATTACTATCTTTTTGAGTGAATGCAGAAATCTGATACCTTGATGATGATACACATTTAATGAAGTCAACATTAGGTTTAAGGATCTAAAGGTTCACTAATTGTGCTTGCAATTTGATAATTGCTTCTAGACCTGATCATAAAATTAATCACCACAGAGAATTTAAAAAAAAAAAAAAAAAAAAAAAAGGGAAATAATGGAAGGGTTTTTAAAGTTTTTTTATATAAAATTGAAAACTCACTTATTTCTTTTCCTAGAACAAAGCCATTATAGTTTTGTTTTGGAAAAAAAACACTTTTTGTTTCAGAGTATGGAAAAATGTCAGGAGTTTTTTAGACTGCATTTCATCCTGTCTTTGCATTGTTTTTACATCTGAGGATGGCTTTTTACCTGTAAGTTGTTGCTGTGTCACATCCTGTAATGTTCTGAAAGCCAGTAGCATTTTTTTACCAAGACTGATTTTTAAATAACTGCAACCTCAGTAGTTCTCAAAAAAAAGTATTAGAAGTTATTAAGGCCTTGTAAAGCATGCAGCAGCAAGACATTTTTGATGCTAGGACAGCAGGAGATTTTAAAGTGTCCTTCAAGGGATAATTCATAGGATTCTTCCATTAGTAGGAAGGAACAATATGGTGAATATAGGTCTTGGAAACCACATGTGATCAGCATTTGCATTACAACCTTTTCATGTTTTGCCTTTTCCTTCTTATAATAATGTTCTAATTAATGTTGCTTAGCACCTTACCTAAATCTCAAGATTTTTTTTTTTTTTTCCGGTGGGGGGGTTGGGGTAGTGTGTGTGTGTATAAACTAAACTGTATTTAGGATCTTGCTGGGTTTCATCTCCCTGAAAAAAAAAAGTGGGAAAGGACAATATCAGGCTTCTGTTCTCCCAAATATCTTTAAGTTGTCGAAAGGGTCTTATGACTTCATTCCAAATTCTGTTCAAATAAATATTTGTCATGTTTTACCCAGAGAAAATATACATACAGAGTCAGAGAGGGCATGTTTAGTATGTATTGAATTTTCATTATTTGCAAGTGCAATAACAGCGAAGTGCCTACTCCGTCGAAAGGTCTTGCACTAAAATGATATATGAATTGTAATACTGGACTGAGAAAAAATAAATTACTTTCTATAAGGAATACGATAGTATGTTCCTTACTAAATCTTAAAGGTACCTGCAGGTATATTCATTTACTTTTTCAGGAATGGTGTGGATTGTTCCATTTCTCACCAAGGGTGGAATTTATTCCTTCAGACTTGGTGTACAAGGAACATGTGTCAGAAATAAGCATATCTGGCAGCTGTGGTTAAAGTTCACTTCCCTTGGTCTCATGTAATTTTTGTAAGTTTCATTTCTTCTCACCTTTGGTGAAAAGGTGATATTAAATAATTTTACACTAGAAATAAATCAGGAGGTTTGAGTTGTGAGATTGTTAAAGTTGGCCACAAGTCACTTTATAGTGTATTCATTGTCTCCTAGGTATTGGCTGTGCCTGGGATGCCTTTCTAGAAAATAAACTCTAGCATAGCTGAAAATGTGAATCTGCTGTAGGAAGTCCCTAGCCTGTGCTATGTAAATCAGTGAAACACTATAGTCCTTTCTCATATACAATTTATTAATAAGAAATGTCATAAAAAGCAGTAAAGTTCCCTGGCTTCATGAATGGGCAATATAATTTCAGCGTACCAAATCCTGTCCAACAGCTCATAAAAATACGATGAAAAGATGCTGACCAACACTTGTGAGTCATGGACATTTACAGACTACCCAAGATCATAGAACCATGGAATAGTTAGGGTTGGAAAGGACCTTAAGATCATCTAGTTCCAAGCCCCCTGCTATGGGCAGGGACACCTCACACTAAACCATGCCACCCAAGGCTATGTGCAACCCGGCCTTGAACACTGCCAGTGATGGAGCATTCACAACTTCCCTGGGCAACACATTCCAGTGCCTCACCACCC